>JACXGI010013727.1:6814-20382 GCA_016801175.1 Esox masquinongy | reverse complement strand
TCATAACGTTCCCTTAAGGTCTTTCGGAGGTACTGAATGTCACAGCCTTTTCGGGACGTTACAGGTAAATTCATAACGTTCCCTTAAGGTCTTTCAGAGGTACTGAGTGTCACAGCCTGTTCCGGACGTTACAGGTACATTCATAACGTTCCCTTAAGATCTTTCAGAGGTCCTGAATGTCACAGCCTTTTCGGGATGTTACAGGTACATTCATAACGTTCCCTTAAGGTCTTTCAGAGGTACTGAATGTCACAGCCTTATCGGGACGTTACAGGTACATTCATAACGTTCCCTTAAGGTCTTATAGAGGTACTGAAGGTCACAGCCTGTTCCGGACGTTCTAGGTACATTCATAACGTTCCCTTAAGATCTTTCAGAGGTACTGAATGTCACAGCCTTTTCGGGACATTAAAGGTACATTCATAACGTTCCCTTAAGATCTTTTAGAGGTACTGAATGTCACAGCCTTTTCGGGAAGTTACAGGTACATTCATAACGTTCCCTTAAGGTCTTTCAGAGGTACTGAATGTGACATACTGATGCAAAGCATGATCCCCTCCCTTCTGAGACTGGGCCGCAGGGCAGTATTCCAACATGATAATGACCCCAAACACACCTCCAAGACAACCACTGCCTTGCTAAAGAAGCTGAGGGTAAAGGTGATGGACTCGCCAAGCACGTCTTCAGAACTAAACCCTATTGAGCATCTGTGGGGCATCCTCACACGGAAGGTGGAGGAGCGCAAGGTCTCTAACATCCACCAGCTCCGTGATGTTGTCATGGAGGAGTGGAAGAGGACTCCAGTGGCAACCTGTGAAGCTCTGGAGAACTCCATGCCCAAGAGGGTTAAGGTAGTGCTTGTAAATAATGGTGGCCACACAAAATATTGACACTTTGGGCCCAATTTGGACATTTTCACTTAGGGGTGTACTCACTTTTGTTGCCAGCGATTTAGACATTAATGGCTGTGTGTTGTGTTATTTTGAGGGGACAGCAAATTTACACTGTTATACAAGCTGTACACTCACTACTTTACTTTGTAGCAAAGATTCATTTCTTCAGTGTATTCACATGAAAACATATATTCAAATATTTACAAAAATGTGAGGGGTGTACTCACTTTTGTGAGATACTGTATATTAGGTTTATGTTCATCATGGACTGAGTTTTTTTTTTTTGTTGCTTTTTTTTTATTTGTCAACATCTATTAGGCATAAGTATTTTGACATATTTATGGATATGCTGTTAGGCCCAATAAAGTTGTGGGTTCACCAGGCCCGCAAACATTGGGTGACTTGCATTTTATATATATATATTTATGCCTTTCTTGTCTTCTGGAAAGCAATTTGAGTTGCCTTGTGTATGAAAATGTGCTATACAAATAAATTTGACTTGACTTGACTAACAAAAATACTAACACCACGCAAGGGTTAAATATATCACGTCACTATTCAGATATCCAGGGAACTTCTTTGAAACCTGCCTGTAAACTTATTCAAGTGTAAAAAGTGGAAATAACTACAAGCAGATGGTTATGATATGAATACAACGACCCTGGACGCTTGTGGCAAAGGTAAAGTATTCTGAATTTATCCGGAAAGATCGAGAAGTGGGCGTGGCTAGAACGATTCTGCGCAGTGCTGCACGATGGAAATGTTTCCCGCCTAAGGTCTTTTGAAAAAACTACTGTCTTAACGAGACAGTCACACAATCAAATGTTTTGTAAGATTATATGAAAGGTAAGTTGTACAGGTTTTACCAATTTGTCCTTTGTAAAAAAATGTTCGCTTGCTCTTTTTCCATGTCGTCTTGCTCACAATCAATGGTGCTGTTTATAATATTTGAAATGAGGTGGGGGCGAGTCGACAGTAACAAACAAAATCAGATTTGGAGCGGGCGAACATCTGTAGGAAACTGTTGAAGAGCTAGCTAGCTAACTAGCTGTGTTATACAGTCAGGTAATTTGTATTAATTATTTACGTGTCTAATAATTTGCAAAGAGGTTCAGGCAAGAAACAAATGGGGTTTAACCTGAAATACTTTACAGTAAACGTAAGCTCTCTGGTAAAAAATATGTATTTACGAGCGAAGAGGCAAACCTATAGTCTAGACTGTAGCTAACGCTACACTAGAGGTACAATGCACTATTCGTTCTAGGTTTTGCAGTTAGCTAATTTTTGTATTTCATAGGATTTGAGTACGAAGTATTTTCATTTTGAATTGCACGTTTTACCAGCTGACAGTTATAAGAGAATGAGATGGAATTATATTTTTCAATGGTTTATAAATTAATTTTATTCAGGAGAATATTGAAGAAAATTGGAACGGAGGAGCTGTGGGCAGGCTACTCCTTGAAGGGCAGGATGCAGAATGCTGTCGCACGTAAGTCAATGCGCATATGTAGAGATGTATAACTTAATTATTTTAAATTATTTTTTGTGGATAGTTTTTTTGGAATATCAACGAAACATTGCCAAAGGGATAAAGGCGTTCCTAGAGGGGGAACCTCAACCTTGTCTGTTTTTCAAAATAGTTGCCTAGTCTAGGGGTTTCCAACCTTTTCTTTTCCCAGGACCCCCACCCAAACCAAGATTCCATTCACTCCATATAACTTTCAAGGCAGTATAATCTTTCTTTTTTTTACTATTTACTATTTTTGAGTAGTCTGCAAGCGTTGCTTTGCCCCTGTTGTCTACATGTTAGGAGTCTAACTTGATGTGTCATTCAGACCTAGATAAACCATGACCCACAAACCGTGATACACACTGAACCGTGGGCCCACTGTACCGTTGCATCCATAATTTCCATATAATTATGTAACATTAAATGTAAGTTTGTCAATTCATGGCTTTTTAAATAAGATTACCATTTTGAACAATATAGGTGCGGCCCTGAAATCCTACGCAAAGGCCACCTACCTAGAGGTAGATGAAAAGATTGCAGACACCCTCAAGCATGCACCTGCTCGGCTGAAGAGTAAGAGAAAGGTAGGACTGAAAATTACAATCATTCCTTTTTAATGGCTCATTGTGTGCAGATACCAAAAGGTATGTTCTAATGCAGTGGTCAGAAACCTATATTATTGTCTTTTTTAAGAATTGCATTTCTCATGCTTGCAGTAGCTTCCCACAAATGCATGTGACTCACTTGCTGGAGGTTATTACCAGGATGCTAAATAAAGAAGCGTTTATTGTTGGGGAACAGGTCTTTCATATCAGGGAAGTAGCCTTTCTGTATGAAGCTTTTACTTTAAATTTAAGCTTTTACTTTAAATTATCATTGATCATCATGAAGAGCGAAATCACCCAAAGGACCAAAAAGCATGGTGATATATTCTTGCTTTTATAATTCAGAAAAAGTTGTAGTTCATGTATTTCCTGATGAAAACTCAACCAAATAGCTCATTTTATTTTTGTAGGATATGAAGCCCATGTTGGGGCTGGAGTTTGTGAGTAACTCATCAGTGTAGCTTACCAAGTTGCAATGATGGGATGTTTATTTCTCCTAATTTATATGCTTGTGGATTTCGGTCAAAATTAAGTACTGCCGCATGCTGTGTAGTTACAGAAGAAATTTGGAATCAGCGTGGAAGACTGCAATACGCAATAACCAAGCCGGTGTGCAACTCAACCTCCCCCCTGAATGTTTGTGTTTTTTCTGGTTTCCAGGAGCAGATGGAGCAATATGTTGAGGAGAAGGGCACAGATGAAGAACGAGCACCTGAATAAATTAGTTTTTTTTAGTAGTACCAACTTTAGTGTGGTAGGATAAGGTACTTTAGGTATTGTTTAAATAAATTGCTCAACTTCAATGATTCAAGTCTTTATTGACTGAGATCAGGGGAGGTTCCAATGCATTGTATACCAAACCATACATGCATAGGCCTCAAAATCAGTAGCTATAGTTTAACATCCTTTCTCAGACAATTTCTAGACATTTTTTATAACATGATTGGTTCAAAACATTTTGTATACTCCGATGATTGACACCAAAAGAGAAAAAGATTAGGAATAGAATTTCCATCATCGTAGTACTAACTTTTAGTATGTTAAGCATTTAGCATTTTCGCTGCTTATTTCTAAGATTTGTTTTAGGTCTACAGTTAAAATATATTTTAACATGTAAAGATGTATTACATGTAAAGACAGATGTGGCTTGTAATATAAAGACTGAATTTGAAATATTTGATGCTTTTGTTTCATTAACTTTCAAACCAATCTTCAGGTAATAATGATGTTCTGAAGACAGAACCTTTATACAGTTTTGATTTGTTGTATACTCCTATGGCTGATATATATTTTTTTATTAACCAAATTGGTCAGTTTAATTGGCTTTCCATTGAGAGGGTCATTTGTGTTGTGTTGCACCAGAAGTACCAGTAACTTTTCTAATCCTGAACAGGCTGTGACATTCAGTACCTTTGTAAAACCTTAAAGGGTGTTACAAAATGTCTCAATGACGTTTCTTGTACTTCATGAAAACGTTATTTTAGGTCATCCTCATAACGTTACTTACAGTACCAATTGGGGACGTAATCGTGTGTATGTTCAGGCAACTATTATAATGTTAATAAATAACGTCATTAGGCCTTTCAGAGGCCCCCACATTTCTACGTCCTGAAAAGACTTGGGATGTAACTTTCGTCAGCTGATACCACAGGTACATACCGACGACGTTTCACAAGTACGTAACCATGACTTTGTGGAGACCAAAAAACCGTTGAGGTCATGTTCTGGAACCTAATTGGCAATATAATTTTAAGTAATCCTCATAACTTTACTTACAGTACCAATGGGGGACGGAATCATGTGCACGTTCAGGCAACTTTTATAACGTTACAAAATAACGTCATTAGGCCTTTCAGAGGCCCCCACATTTCTACATCCTGAAAAGACTTGGGACGTAATTTTCGTCAGCTGACACCACAGGTAAGTACAGACAACGTTTCACAAGTACGTAACCGTGACTTAATTCATGGAGACTAAAATAACGTTGAGGTCACGTCCTGGAACGTAATTTTGTTAGCTGGGATCAGATCTGTCTTGTGACAAAGTCTCCTGGTTCAATTTTGTCACGTTTCAGAGAAACGAGTGTCAAAATTGCAGTAACTACAAAATTCAAGCTAATACCAAGGCAAACCGCAGTAAGTGATGTGTTACTGCGTTCTGGCTTTGTTTTCCTGGCTTTGACACCGCAGATACCGCGGTCTGCCTTGGTAGCCTTATTCCGAGGGGGATTCTAATACTGTTTGTCCCGGGCATTACACTCCCTCACACAGAACCAACAAGCCACAGCCAGCTAGCCTACCATAAACACCATGGCACAATCCCGTGGCAAAATGATGTTTGAACTCGCGTTAAAACGCAAATATCCAGAAAAAGGTGAGGAAGATGGCAAAATATGAACACCTAGCGAGGTAAATGACAGCTTTAGAATCTGTTAACGATAGCTAAATAAGTTACTGGCTAGCCTGCTGCTAGCAAATTAGACAGACATAGCCTACTATTGTAACGAGCCGGTGGTGCAGAGCATAAGGAACTGGGTGAGTTATCATTAACGGAAGCCATTTATTAAAAATAAACACGGAAACGAAAGTAATAAGACAAACAAGAGGCTGAACGTTTCAGAAAAAAAACGATAACCTAAAGCTAACCTAACTAAACATACATCAGACCTAAAGTAGGCTACGCAACGAAAGATAACTCTCACTGAAACACATGTTACAGGAATAACACATGGCAAACACGACAACCAAGGTGTTCATTCCGCAATGTCCAAACAAGGACTGATGCTTAGCACTGAACTTAAATAACCACTTAACGAGTCCACTACAAACATCAATAAAACTATTAAAGCTTAAAAACAATCAACGTTTTAGTAAGAAACACAAGAAAATTGGATGAAAACATTTTGTTTGTAGATACAGCAATTTGCCTTTGCAATAATATTTTTGTTGTTTAAGGTCATCCAAAGGCAGAGTGCAGTATCTGCATTTTGATGGTCAAAGGTCACGTCAGTGGTCATGGTTTTTCTTCCTAAGAAGGCATTACATGAATGCATTACAACTAATCTACCCACAACATGTTTGACTGGCTGATGTAAAAACTTTAAAGGCATTTTTCTCAGTATCAGTGTTTGCGTAGTTACTGCACTTTGCCTTTGTAGGGCAGTATAGTTCAGTTCTGTTTTGTAGCTCCTTTGTGAGGTATTGTCTGTAGCCAACATACTGAGCGTTTGTTTATTCACACTCCTTTTATCATCCCCAAATACTTAGATATCCCGTGTTTCGACCATAGCTTCGGACATTCTCGATTTCACTCTTGCTTTGTGATTTTGTACCTTAGCCTTTGGATTTTTGACCTTTTGCCTTGCTTTTTTGATCACTACTTGCCTTATCCTTTGTACCATTGCCTCTCTATTTTGTCTTACCGGTTTTGAACCCTGGCCTGCTTTTTGACGCTGCCTTGCCCTTGCCTGGTACTGTCAACCTTACAATAAATCATACAAATGCTCTGTGACTGGAACCTGTAACCCCACTCTCTGACACTGTCATTACAGTTTTCAGGTTAAAAATCTAACCAGCCTTAAAATGAGGTAAATTTTCTTAACAAGCTAAAGTTGCATTAGATAATACCGCTTGGTTTTAGAAAATATGTCTTGAATATCAAGTAAAATATTTTAAAGAACTTTTTTGCCGTGAAAGGTGTGAAGAGGCATCTGGATCACCAAAAGAATGCAGTAATGTGCTAACTGTCACACATTTGGACCATTTGCTTACTTAGCAGAGTAGCCCACTTGCTGTGAGGAAGCAAAACGGGTATGTAGGATCAACCAAAAATGTTGTAATATGACAGTCCCGGTTTGGTGACTGCCGTGTTTGGTCTTCCCTGGTTTCTAGACAGACAATTGTATTCTAATATGTTTCATTGCACTTTTCATTGCAAAGTTTGTTTTAACTGTACAGGTATATTTTGGAATTGTGTCTGAGAGACAAAACAATTCAAGAGGATGTAACCAAATGAAACCAAATGTTGCCCCCCTGATTGCCTTAATTGTATGTTAAGGTGTGAGTCTCAGTCTTAAATGTGTTGCTATGGGGGGACTCTGGTGTTTGCACAGCTTGACAAATCACAAAGTTTGAGATTTTCAGTGACTGGGAAATCCTAGATGGATTTTTACATTATATTGGACTATCTGTTGGTTTTGATTGACGACTTCTTGGTATGTAAATGTGTTTGCTTAATGGTAATAACTGCAATTACTTTAAAATATAGAAGCATGCATTCCAAACAATGTATTTTAAGTGTTTTAATTAAGAATCATGTGACGACACCAGTCAAAATGTCATACAGGATAACATTAATGAATTTTCTAAATATTATGATATTAAAACTTTTTAAAACAATAATACTTAATGAATGTATAAAGTGAGGCAGTAGCCAATATTTAGAGCTCAATTAAAACTTGCATAATTATCTTTTCTTTAAACATGACCCTACTTGTTCAAGTTCTTTACCCACATTTTAATGCTGCAATGTGATTTAAGATGCAAAATGTCTGAAAATGTTTTATAGTACTTGGCATATTTACTATTATTGTTTTCTCAACTCCATAAAATGAAATAATGCATTTTAAAGGGAAAAATCAGCATTATCCTGCCTGAATGAACTTGTTACTCGGTTTGACACCTTATGAGTTTACACATGAATTGTCATTTTTACACAACTTACACATAATTGATGTTCATAAATAATTCATGTTTATGTTATGCAAAGGGAGTTACACTTTTTCAAGGAAATTAATTAGGCTACACTGTAAAGAACTACAGCTCCCCCCCATGTGTTTTCTTTCCCGGATTTGGCTAGTATACAAATGTTTAACATTTCCCTTTAAATCATTTAAACTGTTTTTTCATATTTATGAATATCAAAACAGAATTTCTTTTCAACATCAGTTTTAATTCACTACTGAAAAGTACCTTGAACCATTTTATTTTTATAAGGTCATATTCAACAATTTCTTTGAGCAACAAATTATAAATAAGAGGTTATTCAGACAATAGAAGGCCTCCTAGCATGATAAACTAATTGTATTTTGAACTAATTGTACTTTTATTTCATATTTTATTTTATTGAACTAAATTTGTTACTTCGTTCCTCAATTACAAAGCAACACCTCTCTCTCTTTTTCACCAAAAACATCTCCCTAGCCAATGGGTCAGCATTCTTCAGAGCCCTAAACCTTGCTGCTCTGTCTTTGTTTGACAATGGCATCTAGAAAAATCATCAACGTGAAAACTGTACATATACATATTAACAGTTACTGATGAATAATTATATAAATATTAAGCATCTAGGCAAATGTGTGTATGTGTGTGGTGGCGGGGACAATATGTTCACAGTTTAAACTTCAGTTAGCATATTAACTTACAACAAACTGGGACTAGCTAACTAGCTAGTCTGGTTGTTGAAGAGAATTTGGTATAGTTAAACATTATTTTATGCTGAAATGATGTTAAGCTTGGGTGGAGCGAGTAAGCAAAACTATGGAAAATGTGTCAGTAGGAAATTAAGCTATTCACTCACCTCAGTTGAATTTCCAAAAAAACTAAGTGTGATGTCATTAGAGTGGGTTAAAGGGGTGGATTCCCTAACATGACAGGTTGGACAATCATTTAATTGAATTATAATTAAATATTATTATGAATATATAATTTGTTAATATTTAACTAAACAATGTTAATAATGTGTTAAATATCACAATATGAATGGAAATTATACAAATGAAAGCTGAAAACTGTATAAAAAGAATATAATGTCAAACGTGTCATCCGGGATAACGGATGACATTATGGGCTAACAGAAAATAACTGTTATCCTATATGACAAATTAGTTATCCGGTATGACAAAACTCAGTTTGAACCTTAATCAGGCAGTTGTTTTGGCTACCTATAGAAATCTGCAACCTTGACCTTCAACTTCCAAGTATGTAAATTCATTTTAAATAAACATATTTGCATAAAATCAACATTATATATGTTATTTTAGCCTTACCCCAAATGACAGGATTTTGCTATATAGTGTACCAGTGAGCGAAAAGGGCAAATGAAACACATTTTATGAAAGACATAGTAACCTTTCACCATTGTTTGGGGGTCCTTCAGGGTCCTGATTGTGTAACATCCTGTCTGATAACGTGTCAAAATAAAATTACCCATAAAATTGCTCCAGATTGCTTGCTATCCCGGATGACATTGGCTGACTGCCAGTTTTGGGACAGAATGCTCCAAAGCATAACAATCAACTGGATGTCATATTTTTTGTAATATTTAAATATATTGTTGTCAATAATGCCTGTGGCAGAGATTTTAGGGTTTATTAGATTTTTAACAATTTTTTAAAGTTTTTTTGCATTTAACCATGAGGTCTGGGCAGTTATCCGGTATGACATTTTGTGACTATAATGTCTAATAATTCTTAAACTGTGTAATATTCTCAATACATGTTAATTTGATAAACAGAGATTAATAGATTCAATAAAATGCGTTTTTTATTAAAAAAATCTTTATTTTTTACGTCATAAAGGGGTTTGGACATCAAAATTGTACGTCACATCATTGGGCCTTTCATTGATACAAATGATGGTTTCAGATTTATTCCGGTAGATTATTAGTTATTCCTAGGTCTACCCAATTATTAATTCACAAAGACTGAACATTTGTCACCTTCTACGCATACAAATCCTTTTGAAAAAGGAAGTTCACCCATTGTTACTAAATCTGCTTACTGTGTATACCATAGTAATGAGTAGACATTGGATGGACCTAATTTATCTTCAGAGGCTAACAGCCAATTACTGTCCTGATCTTCTGTCTGTGTGTGTGTCATGTTTGTGTTTTTAAACACATGCATGTGTGTGGGTTGAGAGAGAGAGAAACAAGAGATTAGGGATGAGGGGGAGCTGTTATCGACAGTGAATATGCTAAATATGATCATGGATAGTAAATTGTTTTGGTTTTCTCTGTTTAGCTTGCAGGCAACTGGAATCGAGAACAAATGCATTTGTCCAACTGAGGCAGATTAATCACTCTCAGGCTGGTGGGCCTGATCTGAATTACCACTGTCTCATTTAGGACAGTCACTATCCAAGCTCAAATGTTGATGTGTATCTTTTTATTTAGGTTTACACCCAATTAACCTACTTTATGAACCTTAATGATATTTAAAAACGTATTAAAGAAAATAATGTCAGATTATTTGAAAAGGCCTGCAATCTATTATATAATAACCTTTTCAGGGTTACTTCAAACATGTTTGTTTAATTATTACACTGCCATTGTTTTTTTCTACCTGTGTAAATATTATCACAAAACTCTAGCTACTACTGTCTGTTGTTTCTGCAGTTATTACTGTGTAGTAACATATATATATAGACAAAACATATAGTATGTTAAAGTTATGTAGTACAAGTAATACAATCTATGTTGTTTTTGGTAAATTAAATAATGAAAATCAAGTTGGCTTTTAAGGAACTGAAAATTCAATGTATCTTTTAAATATTTGTTCATGCCTCTGTGTTTTACATTGATTATATCATATTGTTATCAAGTTTAAAAATATAACTGATATTGAAATGAACTTTCCATAATAGTTGCCGTCCCTAATATACTTGCAAAGAAAGGTTCAGTGGCTGATAATACAGTACATCAAGTTTATTTAGAAAGGAAGACATGAAAAATCATATAACATTCCAAATTACTGCACACAGATGAAAAAAGATACATTGGCTGACAGTTGCATTTTTAAGTGGTTTTCAATTAAGCGTTACATATTTCACCAACTGGGAAAGAAACTTTGGTATCATCAGCCACCAACCGACCAAGTCTGTTAGCACATCAAGTGCAAAATTTTTACTTTTCTCAGCTTGTCATCAGCTGGACATCTTTTACTTTTACTTCTGCGATTCCAGATTTTTCCAACATTTTTCAGAGGTATCGGCTCATGTGCAACTTTACCATAAGCAGCACAATAGCTTGTCGTCATGATTTGTAGGAGTCATTCTTAAATTGATCTTACATCGTGATATTGAGCCATACATGTTTGAACCAGAGTTGGGTAATGTACAATGGATTTGAACAAGTGGTGGTTAGATATTATGGGACTTTTTTCCTGCCAGGTGAAACACATTCAATACAAATTGAAGAATGTATTTACTAATAACATTTGGACTACAACAGTTTAACAAGAGCAACACAGCAAATAAGTAAGTTAATTCTATTCATTTGTGACTGTGCTTCTTGCTAAACAAACAGTGAGAATTTATTATTTATTTTGGCTAGATTAATAAGATAACTATTGACATCTGTGGTTGGTAATGTACTGTAAGATTTATAGCCTACTCTTTTTACATATGGCTAGTTACTGACGTTATAACGGCAAATGTTGTGAGCCTTGCTTATTATAAAACCATGCCTGTGGAATTAACTATTTAAATCTGTGGCCAGCATTATACTGTAAAATGTATTAACAAACGCAAATGCAGTTCCTTTGCTGTTAATTGAGCTCTTGTCTGTGGCTATGGGAAGGAATTATTGACATATGTTGCTAGCAACCTACTATACAATGCCTACTCATTTTAAACACGGTTGCTTTGCTGTTATTGAACCTAGGTGGCATCTTTCAAAAAAAGACGTGGATAGTTGAGAAAGCATGATGTTTTAAAATACCTAAATTTTTCCAGTTTTTATTGAAATGCACACAGTTTAATGTCTTAATGCACTCTGAAATTAAGCATGGAACAAACAAACAATTGGAAACAAAGTCAAGGAATTGTTTTGTTTACCTTAATGGAATTTAACTCTGGAAACTGTGCTGGAGAATGTCTGGAGACATTAAGTTAATGTTTCAAATAAAAATGTTCAACAAAATTAATCTGAGTACCTGAGATATTTGTTATTTTTTACTGGTACCTGAGATATTAATGTTATTATTTACTGGTATGATTGTAAGCAAGGTAAACACCAATGTGGTGTTTACCAGTGAGATATGTTATAGTTAGTTATGGGTGCATTACTGGTAGTGGCACCAAGCAAACAAAACATGATAGATATTTTTTTTCTACGCTTGTAATTGCTCAATGATCAACATTGGTGTTTGAAATCGAATACTGTTCAAAGATTTGGGGTCACTATGAGTTTTAATAGGTTTTATAGCAAAATGAATAGGAAATAGTCATTGACATCGTTAGAAATAATGGCCCTCAGTCATGAAACATGCGTACGATCAAATTTGATCTTAAAATTATCGTATGATAATCTCACCGACAGAGCTGATATTCATCAATATTATCTTTGTCGTATATCTACGATCAAACTCACGTCTGGTCGGAAACCGTGTAAACCAGCGTCAAAAAATAAGATCATGCTTGATTCGCAATAAGACCATCATTATCATGAAAAACAACAATCCTAACAACCTCAGTAACAGCAACCATAATTATAAATATAGCTGCAAGCAGCAATTAAGTGGTCCAAACTAAAAGAACGCCATTCGAGGATAGGCCTTATAGGCCTGATAGGTTGTGTAGGCCTGTTTGTGTTCAGGATTAATGAGCGTTTAATGTGATTTTCTGGAAAAGCGCCGCCAAATGGCCAATTGGCACCACACACTGCACATGTCCTTACCTTGTCATACCAATGATGCATACCAAATTTGGTGAGAATTGGACAAATGGTTGTGGAGATATGCTTTCACTCCTGTGAAATTGTAGGACTCAGGAAGTTGTTGACATATGACATCTGGACATATGGAAATGTCTAATATTGTTAATAGTTATTGATGGGCACTATCCACAGATGCTATTTGTGAAGTTTCTTGGAAATAGGACAAACAGCATAGGACTACGTCTCAAAGGTTAGTTTTTCAGAAAATTCAGAACATTGGAAAATGTAATCAGTGTAATCAGGTGGAAATGAAAACGGCCTTTTGCAAAGTTGTACAGCACCTGTTTACACATCATATTATACCAGTTTTAGGTCTGTACCACAATCGGGGCAAAAGTTATGAGCATTTGAAAATCTCATCTTTGGCCAGTAGGTGGAACTAGAAGCATTGGTCTGTGGGCGGGGTGAAGCAGTCCAGAGTCACTGTGGCAACTTGATCTGATTGTCTTAAACGCGTAGCTGTTAGCACTTATTGGAACTTTTACGTCAATTGACCAGATTGGGTGTGTGCCATTCACAGGTCTTTCATGAGCGGACTTGAGAAATACACTGACTGGCCCAAAAAAAGTTGCACACTCTAATATTTCATTGGACCGCCTTTAGCTTTGATTATGGCTGTGAGGTCCGGGATGTGCCCTGTTTCCCTACGTTGACTTGAATGTAGCCTGCCTGTGAAATCCGGGAAGTGACCTGTTTCCTTTGTTGCCTTGAATGTTGCCTACCCAATCCCCATTATTGTTTGCACCTGTGTCTCGTTCAACCCCTATATAAGTGCTGTGTTTGCTGCCAGTCTTTGTGAGGTATTGTTTGTGTATGCAACTCTACTGAGCCTTCTTCTCCCGAGCG
>JACXGI010013726.1:8583-20387 GCA_016801175.1 Esox masquinongy | reverse complement strand
TGTGCTTGGACACAGAGCTCTGTGAACAGCCAGCCTCTTTAGCAATGACCTTTTGTGTCTTGCCCTCCTTGTGCAAGGTGTCAATGGTCGTCTTTTGGACAGCTGTCAAGTCAGCAGTCTTCCCCATAATTGTGTAGCCTACAGAACTAGACTGAGAGACCATTTAAAGGCCTTTGCAGGTGTTTTGAGTTAATTAGCTCATTAGTGTGGCACCAGGTGTCTTCAATATTGAACCTTTTCACAATATTCTAATTTTCTGAGATACTGAATTTGGGGTTTTCATTAGTTGTCAGTTATAATCATCAAAATTAAAAGGAATAAACACTTGAAATATCAGTCTGTGTGGAATGAATGTATACATTATACAAGTTTCAGTTTTTGAATGGAATTACTGAAATAAATCAACTTTTTGATGATATTCTAATTATATGACCAGCACCTGTACATATCCCTGGATCTTATGGTGTACCATACCTTAGGGATGTCCTTAGTCATGACACAAAAAGGAATTCTGGGATATTTGGCTGTGTACCACAAACCCCAGAGTTGCGTTGTTGGTATTATAAACCATTTTTTAGGATACTTGTGGTATCTTGTCTGATTTAAACGCTGCTTGAATGCTGTTTCAGCCAATAAGCATCCAGGGCCGACCCTAAACTTCTTGGGTTGTAATTTATATTAATGGAAACTGTTTCTGTAGTTTGCTCTAGTCCGTCCCCGGTTTCTCCCAGTGTTACTCTCTCACCGTTCCTTTCTCTGAAACATTGGTTTGTTATTCTGTGTTTAGGGAGCCCTTGACCTACCAGAGGTACCTGTGGAGTCCCTGCCAGAGGTTCCAGAGGTCACCAAGGAAGAACTAGAGCCTCATCCAGGTCGGTCTCCTCACATACAGTGGATATAAAGTCTACACACCCCTGTTAAAATGCCAGGTTTTTGTGATGTAAAAGAATGAGACAAAGATAAATCATGTCAGAACTTTTTCCACTTTTAATGTGACCTATAATGTGAACAGTTCAATTGAAAAACAAACTGAAATCTTCGAGGGGGAAAAATGAAAAATAAAAACCTTACTATAACCTGGTTGCATAAGTGTGCACACCCTTAAACTAATACTTTGTTCGAGCACCTTTTGATTTTATTACAGCACTGTCTTTTTGGGTAGGAGTCTATTAGCATGGCACATCTTGACGTGGCAATATTTGCCCACTCTTCTTTGCAAAAGCACTCCAAATCTGTCAGATTGCGAGGACATCTCCTGTGCACAGCCCTCTTCAGATCACCCCACAGATGTTCAATTGGATTCAGATCTGGGCTCTGGCTGGGCCATTCCAAAACGTTCATGTTAGTGAGCACATGTTTATTGTTTCGGAATTCAGATTTAGATTGAAAGGTTGGTTAGGGTTTCAACAGATTGTAATAGACATGAAATGATGAATGGTCCTTTATAAGGTATCATTGGTGTTTGTAACGCCAGGGTAGTTGGTTCAATTCCCAGGACCACCTATATATAAAATGTATGCATGCATTTTATATGTCCCTAGATAAAAGCAGCTGCTAAATGGTAGATGTCATTTTCAGTATGTCTTTATCTTTATTTCAGAGAGGCAGAGGAAGAAGCAGAAAGAGATGTTGGCTGCCTAGAGGGACAGAGCTTGTTTCCCAGTGGACTCTAGATGTCTTGGGGGTTACTGGTTACTGGAACCCCTATTGGCCTATTCCCCACCTTACACACACACACACACACACACACACACACACACACACACACACACACTACCATGGGAACATTGTCTTTGCTCTCTGGTGCCAGGATATGTCCCAGTTCCTCACCCCAAGACTGTTGCTCCTGGTACCCAGCTTGTCCTTGGTATTCTCTGGACTCCACTACCAAACACTCCAACTACAGACATGGAGGGTCCTTTCCACATGATTGCCTGCAGTTTTTCGCCTATGGCCTTTTTAAAATAATAATGAATAAATAGCAGATTGAGAAGCTTTTGCCTTTTACTTTAGTCCCTTGACAGTTCTTTTTAAATATTATGTGAAATGCCAGTTCTGTGATTAACTGACAAATGTCACTTTGTTTTCTTTCTTTTTAACCTTTAATTTCTGACCATAGATGAATTGTTTTGAAATTATATTTATCTGACTACAGATAAAGCCAACATATAAAGGTTGTCTGTCTTTCAACATCATGAGGGAAGTTTTTTTTTCTGAACTGTGGCCTCTTAACTGTTTAGTTTAAATTCCATGATTCCTTAAAATTGCTGTCTTATGAATTTGGCGATGGTTTTAACTAGTTGATTTAGTAATCCAATACCGTTTCATAGCAGCCATTTCATATTCTCCATTCTTTGTCCCTCTCTGTTGGACAGCTTATCCTGCCTAATGATTCAGTCCCCTTGGCAAGGGGATTAGTGTCACTGGTGAAAGGAAGGGCTAATCGTATTGTCAGTGGGCTTACGTACCTCTTCCACAGCCAAGACGACACTAGACAAGACTGTTATTGTCTGATGCATATAGTTGACTATGAATTCAGTTTTAGACAATCCCACAGAACCTGATGTCCAACCTACCTATCCAGTGAGTATGGTAATATTAGGTTTGTCTTCCTGTGAAGTGTAACATTGGCTTGTTGGTTGCATGGGTCAGTAAAAGTATGCATGTCTTATCATGATTGTCTTAGAGATTTAGCTATAGATACGGGCCTATCTGAAATGGACAGTCTATATATATATATATATGAAGGATAATCACTACCAGTATTATATAAAGTGTAAGATATTATGGGTATAGCTGATTTTGTTACGGTGTATTACAGTGCTATGATTGGTCACTCTGAGAGACACTCTCCAGGCCATTCCATAGCTCTGTTTTACTGCCTTATCACATCACCCGTCTATGCAAAACTGCCTTGTAATTCCGTAACAATACAAGTATGTTAAACATACTGAATTCAACAGCCTGATTTTACGCTACATGGTGATGTGTGTATCAACTGCCACTAGAGGACAACAAATAGCAGCATATGTTTTTACTATATGTGGGCAGTACCTTAGAATAGCTTGATAAGGGATTGTATTGAAGGGATTGAGGTTCATTTTTGTTATACTGTGTTCTTTACATCTATTTGGGACAGAAAAAATAACTGCTTAGGTTAAAGGGAATCATAATGTCTGCCTTTTGCTATATGCTATTCATACTTTGTGATAGATTATAATTGTTAATGGAAAATTTATATAAAAATGAACACGGAATCACATAATTTTTATCGAGCAGCCTTTTGTTGATGATTATTATTGGTATTTTATTATTAAAGGATCCTAGCAGTGAGCTGGTGGGAGGATGTATGCTACATGACCTTGGCATTTCATTCTACTCTGTGTGAGGGTTTGGGGAGATCTGTTGATTTCTGAGAATCTACTTGATGTTTTCAGAACAAACGGTGAACTAATCCGCGACAATACACTGTCAGTGATTGGTCCCTCTGAACCAATCAGAGAGTGGGAGACTGGGAGGGAGTGGGAGGCTCAATGGCAGAGAGAAGAGGTTTGCTGTGATTCATTGAAGAGCCTTGTGAACTAGAGAGACAATTACTGACAGGGGGACTGGAGTGAGTAGGATGTGGAGGAGGCTGTTGAACAGCTCCTGAAGGTGAGCCGGTTCTGCAGAGGGAGGTAAGTCCAACTGTGACCTGGGGGGTGTTGATGAGCTGGGACCACTGACACCTCTTGGTACCAACCCACCTCCCCTTAGACTTCATAGAAATGAATGGCAGAAACAGTAGAATGATAGAGGCACTAGCGTTCTGCTGTGTTGTACAAGTTATATAAAACGTTGCTTTCCTCACAGGCCTGTCTAGCCTCCAGGGGATACTGCAGGTATAGTTGAGGCCTCTTCCTAGATAGACTTCCTGCGCTGTGTCACTTAAACTACCTGCATTAAAACCAAAGTTTGTCACACCCAGAGAGGCCTTCTGTACCAGGCTTGGTTTACACAGGCAGCTATTTGCTCAATTATAACACAGTGTTACACAGAGTCCTGAAAGGACCACTTCAACCCTAAAAGAACCACTAATTTTAACCCCAAAATGCATATTTGTTTTCTCAAATAAAACCAAATTGACTGAAGTACTCTTTTCATTGGCCTTTGGTAGCACACATCTGCAAATTACTAGAATATAAACCTATATAATGTACATTGACCCATTTTCATTTTTTTTGCTTTTATCGCAACCTTATTTTTTATGTTGTTTTTTTTTGTTACTGTTCCACGTTCCTATATCTCCTCTATGTCACGACTCAATGAAAGTTATTCATTTGATTTATATTGCACCTTTCTCCCAATGGAGGTACTTAAAGCACTTCACAAAGCAATGTGACTAATTTCTGCCAGACATCCACGGTGAGGGGGAGGGGTGAGGAGGGATACATGCCAATTTGGAATGAGGGGAATAGTTATGTGGCAATAATGAAAATAGGGCCAGGTTGGGAATTTAGCCATGACAAAAGGGTTAACACCCATTCTGATACGTGCTATGCAGTTTTTTTTTTGCAACCAAAGAGAGTCAGGAACACCCAATTAACATCACATCGGGAAGACAGCAAGGTATACTGGGCAATATTCCCTTCACTGCCCTGGGGCAATTAGGATTTGATCTACTGGCCCTCCAATGCCACTTCCAGCAGAATCTGCCCTCATGACAGATTTGAGCTACAATAGCAAACTACCAGGGCTAAGCCATCTCCAGACAGTGGAAACTAGTGAAATTAAGCGTTTTTTCCTAGTGGAGCTTAAAATTGAAAGAAGTTAAAATAATTATTGGGAACTTTAAAAAAACTCAATAGTTTTTTTAAGTCACACTGCAAAGAAATCTGATGATGAAGGAAATATTTCTCCATCGCCACCACTTCAGCTTGCTCTGGCAGTGCCGTTAGCACAGACCTACCGGCTAATATTACGGCGGCTAGCTCAGAAGCTAAAGATATCTTTCCTGAATCGTCCCATTAACATTGTATGGATGGCCCGACGGTGAGTGAAACTGTCCTTCTCTAGCACTTTGGCCAGACAAGCTTATACCAACCATGATGAATGTCAGCTGATCAAAAGGTGGCCAAAATCTGAATTAAGGATTTTGTTACAAAACAATGAGGTTTTAGCAAGACGTACTAGAAGGTAAAACATGTATTTTACTCTTCTATGTAAACTTATTAGCAAACACTTTAGTTCAAGTTAACTGATGACATTGTACCCCACTTATAATGACATAGGACTTTGGCAGATACTGGTGTATGTGGTAATGATAAAATGGTAATGCTAGAGGTGAGAGGCCCCTGAACTGAGCTTTGATTGGGGCCACAGAGTTAACAAACCCGCCTCCGTATATAGACGTGGATCACGCAAATACAAAACTAGCTACATAAATGCAGTCATTTATTAGGTTACGTGTAAAATGTTTTTATGCATTACATGTTTACACCCAACCTTTAGCAAAGCACCCTAATGTGTTAAAATGATATTGTTATGTTTAGCGACGTCTGCATTTCTCTATTGGCTATTGTGGCTCTACAGATGCAGGTGTTATGAATGATTTTTACGCAGAGGCGGCAAAGCAGAGTCAGTCAGGAGTGGGTAGCGTTCGAGGGGAAGGAGGAGTAGTCTTTATAAATGGCAAGCAGAGCTATCCCTATGACAAGCCTCCCACGTCGCTGTCTGTCAGAGTGGTATAGCCCCAGACTGCGTGGGCTAGTGTGGGTCCAGTAGAAGAGTTTAGTATAAAAGCGGCTATTCCACAGTCTGATATTACGCGCGCCGGCCTCGCTCTCTAGTTATTTGTTGCTACGAATCCTTACACCTGATTTGTCTCATATCTTCCTAGTATTTCCACGGAAAGCTCCCGTCACTAAAGGAAATCTTGTCTATGGTTTTGGCAGAAGAAAATTCCACGATGTCTCGGACTGACGAGGTGCACCGTATAACGGAGAATGTCTATAAGGTAAGAAGCACAGACCGCTGTAGCCTATTCCATACGGGTTTTTTTCAACGAGTCATTCCTCTTAATAATATATTTTATTATTACTAAATGGTTTTAATAAGTTGAGTGATCCTGTCGTACCTGATGAGGTTTGATACAACTGTGCAGCTGCTGGATACGTTTTTAACTTTGTTTTAAGCACAGGTCAATATAATCTTTCATGCTAACCCGGCTTTTCATGAGTAGCCTACCTCTTATCCGGTCCTCGCCGATTCTTGTATTTCAAGTACTACACATCCCCTGATTTCGCTTGCTAATAATTGAGCCCTTGAAAGAATAAATCAAGTGAGTGAACGGAGTTCAGATTACACACATACAATCATATGAAACCTCTGGGGGTCCCTGAAGACAGGTTTTGAAACCACTTGAGGAGAAAAAATTAAATGTAGTGTATGTAAATGTTTATGACGCTCGATTTACAGTGTTCGAAATTGAACCATTGACGACAACGACTGACTTCTATTGCATGCGGGGGGAATATACATCGTCCTCCCGCGGTTCGTCTGCTCTTCCGCCAACATTAGTGTCTCAGTCAGCAGAGACGCTCTTGCTGGTTTAATTTGAATGTATCGCAATACTGTAGGTCTGGGTTTACAATGCCAGTATATTTACCAGTCGATATGTTTACCAATGTCATCAGACCGTTTCATATCACATCATTTTTTTCTGAGCTGATCCGATTTGTAAAATATTTTTGTACCCCATTTTTACCATATTTTTTCCCTCCACATTTCATAATTTCCTGTCATATCGAAAACTCTTTCATGCATTAACACAGAATGGATTCAGGAGAATTGAAGGTCGTGTCAAGCCTTCCTCCTAGGAAGCCATGCAAAGCCATTCTGCATTTTATCTCACTGCTCTTCCAGTCTGGGCACGGGACATGAGAAATGGGTCAGCCACCAGACCACCTCCGTTGGCCCATGCAGGTCCTTAGGGAGTGCCAAAGCACGATGAGAATAGAAACCCTGTGCAGATGCTGCCACCTTCCTCTTCCCAGCCAGAGGCTTGAATACAGTACCAGTCAAAGGTTTGGACATACTTACCCATTCAAGTGAATATAAATATATATTTGTGGATGTGGGATATTGTGCCTTAAATGGGACTCATGGCTTGTCTGTCAGCCCACAGAAGGGTTTCTGGCTGAAACCAGTTGGGTTTCAGAGAATTTGTTCCCTATGGGTCCCTGAATTCCCCCGTTCTGTTACCTCAGATGAATATCAACCTGGTCTTCCCAGCACGTCAACAGCAATGTTCCTATGAAGTATATAGACTGGATTAAATACTCAGAAATTAGTTAAGCCATGAGTGTGTATATATAATAAAAAGCTCCCACAGTAAGTTCACCTGTTGAATTGTCAGCGTTCAGAGACCTCTTAGAGCAGGAGTTTCCTTTGTTGATGAGGGTGTGTTGATGAGGGTGTGTGGTAGGTGTGCCCCTCTCTAATTACTGTACTAGGGGTCGTTGTTTGTCTCAGAGAAGTACTTGGTTAAACACACTTGGCAGATATACTGAGGCTGAGAAAAGCAGTACTGTGTTACTGTAGTCCCCTACCTCTCCCATTTAACTTAGCAAGGTGGCTTGGATGAGAACCACAGCAATCTGACAGATTCTTCATAATTTTGCCAGTCTTTTATCAAACTACATGAGCTATTGCAACTGTTGAGGGACTGTCAAGTTGTTCTTGTTACTCTGCCGTAGTCAAACGCGTGACTCTACTGCCAGGTTGGCCTTTTAGCTGAGCTGAGGGCAAAGATGCCACTCTTCAGTTTCACTGGAAAATGTCAGCAACCCAAAATGGCATCCTATTTCCAGTGTTTTAAGCAGGAAGGGAAGGCGTGGGGAAGCACAACACTGACTGACTGTAGTTCTGTCAGCTCGTTCTCCCTTAGAGCTTCATTGGATGGACGGATGATATGCTTACTTTGCATATTATCAGTGAAGCCCAAATGTCCACATCCACCCTTGATTTTAGTAGTTTTGCATTACTGTGGAAGCTGAATAAGGGATCAGTGTTGCAGAAGAGAGAGCCTGATGCTCTGAATGAGAACCCTGGTATGTCTTCCAAGGCTCTCCGATTGACCATGAGAGGGGTCAGGGAGGAGTCAGAGTGAGGAAGACGAGGAGAGGAGCAGGTGTTTGTCTCAGAGAAAGACACAGGGCTGTTTGAGGTGCTATGGACTGAGAGTAACCAGCTGCCAGCAACACAGGCAGGCAGACAGATGAGGAGTATTTCGGCTTGAAGAACCAAACAGGAGAGGAACGGTGGACCACTGCAAATGAGATGCTGCCCTGCTAACCTGACCCCCTGACAGGTGGTGCATTCTGGGAGGTGGATGCTGCTTGCTGTGTGTATTCATTGGGACTTGTGGTGTTGTGGGTAAACTAAGGGCTGTTCTGAAGGAACCCTTAGATGTCTGGGTCGGTCCATTAAACGAGAACAACAGGCCCTGACCTGCTGGCTTCTATTAGCTACCACAGAGAGGGCTGACACAAAGGGAGGGCTAGGGGAGGAGTGGTAAGGGAACAGGAGGAGGAGGTGGGAGGAGGTTGCTAGCAGATGGTAAAGTGTTAACAAAGGGAATTATTTCATGGAGGCCAGGTGTGAACATCACTCCGTGAGCTCGCTGGTGCTCCGCTGTTGGCCACGGGAGTGTGTCGCGGTGCGGTTGTCTCTCCAAAGACCGTGAGACGTTAGTCCACAGTAGCAGCTGGTTGCCGAGTAATCCCCCAGCTGACCTGGACTCCGGGAACACATGACTCTGCCTGCGACAGTGCTGTGACTCACTCGTCGTTTTCAGATGTAGGTGTCGATGTGGGTTGTCTCACGACTACATCATTGTGCCCCTGCCCACATGCCGGTTTTGGCCCTGGAGTGAGAACACCCCCACCTGAGACAATCTGCAGCACCCACCTACAGCCTCGGCAGCCCCACACACTCCAACACTGTGTGGGTGCGTCAGAGCGTCGTCGTGGCTGGCTCGATCAACTGTCCGAGAGAGGATTTTTCAGATGAATTAGATTCAATCTGTTCAAAGCCTTTTTTGGCCTCATGTTGAGTTAGTTGCTATCATTTAAATGGTGCTGTTTGAGTGATCCGTCTCATTGTTAAAATGATGATGAAATCCATTCCTGAAAGCAAACGTGATTGTACTGTATTTGAATGTAGACAGTCATCTCTTATCATACTGAATAAATTGATCATGCTTTACTAAAACACAGATTGGAGAATTGGATGCTCAGTGGCAATCTACTCCTTATGTATTGCATGGCTTTTGACTTGCTAAACCCCAAGTGGTTCATTAAAGAGTGTCATTTGGGACGTCCTCCTGTCTCAGACACTAGTCATTAGTATTATAGGTGGGTTCCATTTAAAACTCGCCAAAATGAAGGGGTGTGTGTCAGGCATAAGTACTGTAAGGATGTGGGGCTAGTTTAGGCTGGCGTATTAATGGGAACATTAGGTAGGTGTCTGGTTAAAGGAATGGGCCTGTCTTGCTTGTCTCACCATCATCTCTACCAGTCAACCTGTTGCTAGGGTGTATCAGTTTAATATGCTAATTCATCTAATTCATATTAATGTTGTGTCTATGAATAATGATGATGATCAAAGAATATCAGCTAATCAGAGACTGACTATCATTATGGACAGGTTATTAATGGGTTGACTCTAAACTTTAGCTTGATTTAAGACTGTTTATTTTCATCTCAAGAAATGGTTGGTATTGGTTTTGTTTGTAGCCCCAGGTCAGTGTGTAGGCCCAGGTCAGTGTGTAGGTCAGTGTGTAGGCCCAGGTCAGTGTGTAGGTCAGTATGTAAACCATGTTTTTGTTTATTCTGTGTTTCTGAAGAGCACTCCATAATCTTCCTAATTAAACTGCTTTGTTGTTCTCAAACCACTTATTGACAGAGATGGGCCACTAAAGAGCCACATAAACACAGTGTGTCTGTCACTCCTCTTTCTCCTTCTAGGCCCGTAGAAACTTAATTAATAAAACTGATGAATGGTTTGCTAAAATGGGTACTCCCATTTTATTTGTAATGCTGCTATGCATTTGACGCTGTCAAATAGCTGTAATCCACATAACATTTGTACAAACTGTGCCCTGAGAACTCCAGTCCTGGTTGACCCTATGCTCCAATCTAAATGCTGTGGAGGGTTATCAGGGCTATCAGTTCTGGCCGTAGTGCAATCTGAGGTACACTGTGAAGGGTTATCAGGGCTATCAGTTCTGGCCGTAGTGCAATCTGAGGTACGCTGTGAAGGGTTATCAGGGCTATCAGTTCTGGCCGTAGTGCAATCTGAGGTACGCTGTGAAGGGTTATCAGGGCTATCAGTTCTGGCCGTAGTGCAATCTGAGGTACGCTGTACACCTTTAAAATAGTTGTTGATCACAACACTGGTCCCTTGGCAAGGGATTTGTTTTAAGAGGTCTCTGAACGCTGACAACAGAAACCAGTGGGGGGCGATGAGGTGTGTTTACAGGCCCTCCCACTTTCGAGTGTGTTTGTATGTGATCCAACAACAGAAGTCCCCAAAAAAATCGAAAAACTTCTTGGCAAGTATCTCTTTTTTAGGCGGACCCCTAAAGACTGTTTCCGGGATCAGGTTTAGGGTATAATGTGCGATTTGGTTGGTGTTAGAGTTGGTTACTTTTAGGTTATGGCATTACTGGTTAGGATAACCTTTAGGGTTAGATTACTGTGGTCAAAGTTAGGTTTGGGCTAACCATTAAGGTTAGGGTTAGGTTAAGTATTAACCTATGAGGTTCAGGAAAAATGTTTCTACTTACAAGTTTTTGGAAAAATTGCATGCATTGCAGTTTGAGTTAGTCTAGAAAGTGATGTTGCAAGCTAGCTTAGTGCTGTCCCTTCTCATCGTGCTCAACCTGAGATTTTAAGTTTATTCCAGATCGGAGTAATCTGTTCAAAGACAAACATCTACTGAAATGTGTATGTGTTTTGTGTCCCAGGCGGCCCAAACATAAGAGACAGATTTTGTTCCAGGCAGTAGTCACCAGGTGAGATCCAGCCAGCTGTTGGAAAGACAACTGAGTGTAGCGGATGGTGAAGAGAACTCTCTCTCTCTCACGGAATCATCCTGGTATCCAGATTAATTTTCTGTCCTCTGCAACTAACACAAAGTTCTGTCAGATTCAACCAGCTGTAATTACTGAAACACACAGACTCTGGGCATTCTAGGGTGACATCAGATCATATTTCCATCGTTACATCAGCCAGTTGCTGTTTCCCAAACGGACCCCTGCCCAAGTCCCTGTGCTGTCCTGTCTCTGACCACGTCCCATAGGGAACAGAGTGCCGTTTAGGACGGAAACAGTGACTCAGCAGGAGAGGTCGGCACAGCGGCCATATTCATTATTCTGAGGTTATTCTGGGTGAGTTCTCTGATCCATGTGGATGGTCGGCTGTAGAACAGACTGCGTTGGCCCTGCTCCGGCTGGGGGGGTTGTCTCCATGTGGAGTGATTGTTTCAGACCAGTGTTTTCTCTGATTGGTCACGGTGCTGCTTATCTTTTGTCTCGATTGTAGTAGCTAGCAGCCCGGTGTAACCTGTACCCCAGCTACAGTAGCAGCCCGGTGTAACCTGTACCCTAGCTACAGTAGCAGCCCGGTGTAACCTGTACCCCAGCTACAGTAGCAGCTCGGTGTAACCTGTACCCCAGCTACAGTAGCAGCCCGGTGTAACCTGTACCCCAGCTACAGTAGCAGCCCGGTGTAACCTGTACCCCAGCTACAGTAGCAGCCCGG
>JACXGI010013725.1:0-20293 GCA_016801175.1 Esox masquinongy | reverse complement strand
ACCAATATAAATACCATGTCACCAACTACAGATCACACACCAATATAAATACCATGTCACCAACTACAGATCACACACCTATATAAATACCATGTCACCAACTACAGATCACACACCAATATAAATACCATGTCACCAACTACAGATCACACACCAATATAAATACCATGTCACCAACTACAGATCACACACCTATATAAATACCATGTCAACAACTTCAGATCACACACCAACATCAAACATATCACCGAAAACAGATCAACACTGTGTCACCAACAGTTCTTCAGTGGGATGAAAATTTTGTCGGGAATCCATTGTGAGACAAGAGATTTTTTTCCCTCAGTCAAACATTGTCCTTTTTAATAACAAAAACATTATCTCATCTGAAAAAAAATCCAAGCAATATTAGTGTGCCTTTAACCAATATGAATGTGTATCTGAACAAGACTGAAAGTCAATTAGCCTGTCAATTTAGCTGTGAGATGCCCTATTGAATGATAATGGCCACAGAGAGCACTTTGGCCAGCGACTTGCTGTATCCATAATGATAAGAAGCATCAGAGGCACCATTCACTCTTAGCAGTGGTTGGATGGATGAAAGCAATTAGGAAAGAGTGGGATCACTGATCTCCCCTAGTCTAGGGTGAAGGTGAGCCATACCCTTCATTTAAAGAACAATTAACACATTATTTGAGGAGCAGATTTTTTTTGTTTTTGACTGGCACCAACCCAAAGCTACTTATCAGCAATTATCACTACAGGAGCTGTTTGTGGTGCAGACTCTGAGCAGCTTACATCATGTTCCTTTTATTTTTGTGTGTTTGAATACAGTAAGCAGTGTGTGTGTGTGTGTGTGTGTGTGTGTGTGTGTGTGTGTGTGTGTGTGTGTGTGTGTGTGTGTGTGTGTGTGTGTGTGTTTTAAAGCAGTGATCACAATTTTGCCTCAAACATATTTGTCTGTGGTAAAGAGTATGCCATGGAAAACTACCATATCACATATTGTATTTCCTTATTCACAGTACAGTCATAACTGCCCAGTTACATAGAACATACAGATTTTTAAAAGAATAAATGGTTCAAATAAAAGTATCCCTATTAGCCCTTTATAAAACTATTGAGTAGGTATATTGGAAAAATACATTTTGAAATTATATTCTTTAAGTTGTTAAACGGCATTTCTATTCACAGATATCAAGTTCATATTTAGACTAAAATTAGAATTATATTTATACTAAGATTAGGCTTTTATTTACCATGTGTTAACAAACTGTCTCACAAATCTCCTCAGATAATCTGAAGTACCCTAAAAGGCCACTAGATATAATGCAATAAGATTTCCACAACTTGAAATCTTAGTTGTTTACTGGTAAAGTTGAAGTTACCAGTAATATACCCACTTTTTGGGTATTCACTATTCACCAATCACACAAACACTCTTCAGTGCCAACCTAGTCCATAAAGTGTTTTCTTATATTCTGCATGATAGTGACTGTAATGTTCGGCGGTAACAGGTGAATGTGTTTGAGAAGCAGCTCAGGGATTCAGAGCTACAGAAGGAGGTGGTGGTGTTACAACGCAAACTACAGCTCGTAGTGGATGAGAAGAGGGAGTATGAAGAGAGGTGTAACAAGGCTGAGGTGGAGGCCAAGGATCTCAAGTTTACTGGTGAGTGGCACAGCAGACTGCACAGATACTGAGGCCTTGCACAGTACATACCAATATTACACAAAGTTGCTGTATATGATCCCAGCAGGGAATGAGTGGGTTTTGTTAAAAGGTTCCTGTAATTCTTATAGTTTAACAGTGGGATTCCAACATGGACAACCTTGGATTTTAACTGTGGATAAATGAATAGAACATTCTTCCTTTGTTAGCTGAAAACTCAAAAGAAAAATGTTTTCTTAAGGTAGCCATTTGTATGAGTTCTACCTTACAAATGCAGAAAAATGCTAATAATATTATAAAAGGTATTGTGAGAAAATGTTATTTGAAATTGAGTACTTCCCAAATAGTTTATTGTCAGTGTATTCATGCTCAGAGTGGAGTGTTCCAGATGCTTTTCTGCTGTTTAATTGGCTCCAGTCACTTTGTATTTCCCAGTCCAAAGAAATTGGGATAAACCCAATTAAATATAGACAGCTCTTTTTAGCAATTGAGGAATTTACTGGCTGATTTGGACCTGAAAAGCTAATTCTTGGCCATATTTCACCTTAACACAATCTATACACATCCAGAGAGCATATGAAACTTTTGAAAAATAAGAGTCCCATATGCTCAAAATGTCACAATTGTGGATTACTTACTATAGGTGCTACCCATACATCATTGTCTGGTGCCACTAGCACAGGGCATATACAGTGCACTCCACAATTATTGGCACCCCTGGTAAAGATGAGTAAAAATTGCTATAAAAAAAAAATCTTTTAGTGAATTAGCTTAATGTTGCACTGACAAAATGAGAAACATCCAACCTTTAATTGAAGTAAAATTATTCTGGGGAAAAAAATTCTGTCACCAAGAAATAATTACTTCTTACAAAACTATGTGTGCCACAATTATTGGCACCCTTAGAAATTCTTATGAACAAAATGTAACTGAAGAATTTTGTCCATTTAGATTTTACTTTTTTAAGTTGATCAGAGTGTTTCAAGCAGTAATCCATGACTTTCTGTTTGACTGGGGCATAAATATGAGGTGACACAGAGGCCATATTCCCTTATTCATACGTCAACATGGGAAAGATTAGAGAACACAAATCAAATGAAGGAAAAATGTGTTTAGCTTCATAAGTCAGGGAATGGCTAAATAAATAGCTACTCACCTGGAAATGCCCGTATCTACCGTTAGGGCAATATTAAAAATGTTCAAAGCAACTGGAACTGTTACAAACTTGCCTGGAAGAGGACCCAAGTTTATTTTGCCCCCCCCCCCCAATAAGAAAATCCCCAAAGATCTCTGTTGGAGATTTACAGAGGAGAGTAGCCTCTTGGGGTTACGAAGTCTCCAAAACTACCTTAAGTTCCTGTCATTACGCCAAAAACGTAAACGCCTGGAGTATGATAAATGCTACTGGAACTGTGACTGGAACAGAGTGCTGTAGTGAGATAAAACAAAAATTGAGCTTTTTAGCAACAGACAATAAAGTTGGGTTTGGTGTAAACAGAAGGATGGCTAAACCAAAAATAATCTGATTCCCACTGATGTGTATGTTGGAGGTTCTGTGACGTTGTGGGGTCGTGGGGTTGTTTTTCCTCCAAAGGTCCTGGGAACCATGTTAGGGTACATAGCATCATGAACTCCATGAAATACCAGGAAATTTCAAATCAGAATCCGGCTGCTTCTATCTGGAAACTAAAACTGGGTCGTCATTGGTTCTTGCAGCAGGACAATGATCCTAAACATTACAGTTGTACTCAAATGTTTGCATACCCTTGGAGAATTGGTAATATATGTACCATTTGTAAAGAAAACATGAGTGAGCAGGCAAAACACATGTCTTTTATTTCTTAATATTCACATTCAACTGTAGGTCATAACAGAATGGCACCATCATAAAACAAAACATGGCAACAAAGAAAAAAATGAACTGACGCCTGTTCAAAAGTCTGCATACCCGTAGTTCTTAATACTGTGTATTGCCCCCTTCAGCATCAATGACAGCGTGCAGTCTTTTGTAATAGTTGTCTTGCAGGGCTGCCCATTCGTCTTGGCAAACTGCCTCCAGGTCATGCAAAGTCTTTGGTTGTCTTGCATGAACCGCACGTTTGTGATCTCCCCAGAGTGGATCGATGATATTAAGGTCAGGAGACTGTGATGGCCACTCCAGAATCTTCAACTTTTTCTGCTGTAACCACTGGAGGGTCAACTTGGCCTTGTGCTTAGGGTCACTGTTGTGCTGGAAAGTCCAAGAGCTTCCCATGCGCAGCTTTCGTGCAGAGGAATGCAAACTGTCTGCCAGTATTTTCTGATCACATACTGCATTCATCTTGCCATCAATTTCCGCAAGATTCACCGTGCCTTAGAGCTCACACACCCCCAAGACATCTGTGAGCCACCACCATGCTTCACTGTGGGGATGATATTCTGTTCACTATAGACCTTGTTGACCCCTCTCCAAACATAGCGCTTATGGTTGTGACCATAACGCTCTATCTTGCTCTCCTCACAACAAATTACAGTGTGCCAGAAGCTGTGAGGTATGTCAAGGTGTTGTCGGGCATATTATAACTAGGCTTTTTTGTGGCATTGGCGCTGTAAAGGCTTCTTTCTAGCAACTCGACCATGCAGCTCATTTTTGTTTTGTCATATTGTGCTCCTTGAAACAACCACACTGTCTTTTTCCAGAGCAGCCTGTATTTCTCCTGAGGTTGCCTATGGGTTTTTCTTTGTATCCCAAACAATTATTCTGGCGGTTTTGGCTGAAATCTTTCTTGGTCTACCTGACCTTGGCTTGGTAACAAGAAATCCCAGAATTTTCCACTTCTTATTATTAAGTGATTGAACAGTACTGACTGGCATTTGCAAGGCTTTGGATATCTTTTTATATCCTTTTCCATCTTTATGAAGTTCCATTACCTTGTTACGCAGGTCATTTGACAGTTCTTTTCTGCTCCCCATGGCTCAGTATCTAGTCTGCTCAGTGCATCCATGTGAGAGGTAATAAACACATTGACTATTTATACACAGACAAGAATTGCAATTTAATAAGCCACAGGTGTGGGAAATTCTCCTTTTATTGCCATTTTCACCTGTGTGTGTCACCTTGTGTGTCTGTAACAAGGTCAAACATTCAAAGGTATGTAAACCTTTAATCAGGGCCATTTTGGTGATTTCTGTTATCATTATGATTTAAAAAGGAGCCTAACAACTATGTGATAATAAATGGCTTCATATGATCACTATCCTTAAATAAAAGATGATCAGACATGTTTCCAAAAACTATGCCAAAATTTCACAATTTCTGCCAGGGTATGCAAACTTATGAGCACAACTGTACATCAAATCAACACAAAAGTTGTTCCATGAACACAAAATCAAGCATCTGCCATGGCCATCTCAGTCCCCTGACCTAAACCCCATTGAAAACCTGTGGGCTGAGCTGAAGAGGAGAGTGCATTAGAGAGGACCAAGGACCCTGGATGATCTGGAGAGATTCTGTAAAGAGGAATGGTTTCAGATTCCTTGCTTTGTATTCTCCAACCTTATTAGATGTTACAGGAGAAGATTCAGTGCTATTTTATTGGCAAATAGAGGTTGTACAAAGTATTAAATGCAGGGGTGCCAATAATTGTGGCACACGTGGTTTTGTTAGAATTAATTATTTCTTGATAACAGATTTTTTTCCCCTGAATAAATTTACTTGAATTAAAGTTGGATGTTTCTAATTTTTTTCAATGTGACATTTAGCTAATTCTCCAAATGGTGAATTTTTTTTATAACCCTTTTTTACTCATCTTTACTAGGGGTGCCAATAATTGTGGAGGGCACTGTCTAAAAAAAAGCATTTGTACATTGCCAATATACCACGGCTAAGTGCTGTATCCAGGCACTCCATGTTTCATAAGAACAGCGCTTATCCGTGGTATATTGGCCATATACCACACCCCTTTGGGCTTTATTACCTAATTATAACTCCTTATACTGGCATAGACGCTAATGCTAGTTCTTCGTTTGTTCTGTTGACCAGTTGAGGAACTGCAGAAGAAACTCCAGGCGATATCTAACCCTCACCCGGCTCCAGCCCCGCCACCTCCGCCCCCACCACCCCCTCCTCCACCTCCACCTCCAACCCAAATCACCAACCCTCTCAGGTGACGCACTGTCAAATGGGAATCATTTATAACATACAGGTTACATGAATCACACCAAACAAAATATAAACGCAACATGTTGAGTGTCGGTCCCATGTTTTGTAAGCAAAAACAAAATATCCCAGAAATGTTCCATATGCTCAAACAGCTTATTCCTCTCAATTTGTTAGCACAAATGTATTTACATCCCTGTTATTGCGCATTTGTCTTTGCCAAGATAATGAATTGTAGATAAGGAATCTGTACAATTCCCGGAAGCAAAAAATGTCCCAGTTCTTCCATGGCCAACAAACTCACCAGACATTGAGCATGTTTGGGAGGCTCTGGATCAACGTGAATGACTGTGTGTTCCAGTTCTTACCAATGTCCAGCAACTTCACCCAGCCATTGAAGAGGGGTGGGACAACAGTCTGACTATGGAATGTGCCGCGTTGCATGAGACATATGGCATTCACACCAGATACTGATTATGGCATTCACACCAGATACTGATACATATTTTCTGAACCACATCCCTAGTTTGTTTTGTTTAAGGTGTCTGTGACCAAAAGATGCACATTTGTATTCAAAGTCATGTGAAATCCATAAATTAAGGCTTAATGATATTAATTCTTATAGTGATTAATATATGAACTCTAACTCAGTGATATATTGGTAATTTTTGCATTTATATTTGTGTTCAGTGTACATATGCATGAATTATTCATACTGAGGACAGGGCTTACCTCCTGGCCAGGGTTTCTGCATATATCCCTTCAGAATGATTGCCCCCCCTAGATGAAGATGAGCAGAAAAAGGCTGTACAAATGTGTTGTTTGTTTATCGGTTCAATTTTACCCTCAAAATGTTAGAGAGCTAACCGATAAATTAGGTAAAAATGTTCAAAGAAAAAACAAATTCTTAATCAATAAATGAATTGTTTTTTGAATAAGATGTTGAACAATAATTACATTTTGTATGGCCTTTATTCTGGAAGGGACTGTAACTCTTAGTAACTAACTAATAACTTTTCAACCCCACACTGTGCTTTTCTATTTCTTTACAGCTCGCTACTATCTATGATTCGCAAAAAGAAAGAAATCAGTTGTGATATTCCTTTAGTGGTCCAGGACTCAGTAAAAGAGCCAGGTACAGTAAAGAGTAATATCATACCTCAGATCAACAGTATGTTTTAAGGGCTTTGACAAAATATGTATTTGTATGTATTTATCTGTATGACTACACTTGTAGTGTACTAGAACTGAACATTTGGATATTAGTTCAAAGATAATAATCCATTATATAATCCATTATGTTTTAAGCCAACATTGTTCTTAATGATGCAAGAATTCTGTGCCTTCTGTCACTTCTAATCTCAAGAGGTGTTTCCTTTTCTCCAATTTCTAAAAGTTAAAGAAAAAAAATTACCTCAGTGCCAAATTAAATATCAGGGTTGGTCAGAGTTGATGAGTTAATCTTAAATCAGCCATATGCTATAACAGTGCGAATGGAAGCTTGCACAATGTATAATGTAAAGTCTTAACACATAATAATCAGTAACAATTCCACTTCGTTGCCTAACGTGTAGCACAGACTTCACTGTGTATTACTTGATTATTATTATTAGTTGTGTAAATCCTCCAGAGTTGCCAGCCTAATCTCAGGTGTTTATACAGTGGATCTCTAAAGTATTCACCCCCTTGGACTTTTCCACATTTTGTTGTGTTACAACATGAAACCAAAATTGATTTAAACAGGAGTTGTTGCCAATGATCAACACAAAAAATCCATAATGACAAAGTGTAAAATAAAAACCTAAATTAATTATGAATACAAAAGTGTACAAGTATTCATACCCTTTAGTTAATATTTTGGTAGATGCATTATTGGCAATAATTACAGTCATGAGTGTATTTGGTTTAGTCACTGCCAGCTTTGCACATCTGGACACAGAAACTTGCCCATTTTTATTTGTAATATTGCTCAAGTTCCATCAAGTTGGATGGAGACATTTGGTGAACAGCAAAAGGTCAATTGGACTGATGTCTGCGCTTTTACTGGGCCACTCCAGTACATTTACTTTTTTCTTTTTAAGCTACTCCTGTGTGGCTTTGGCTGTATTTTTAGGGTCATTGTCCTGCGGGAAGGTTCATCTTTTTCCAAGTCCCAGGTCTCTTGCAGACTTCGGCAGGGCTACTTCATGGATTTCTCTGTACTTTGCTGCATCCATTACACTCCATTTTCACAAGCTTTTCAGGCCCTGACACAGGCATCCCCAAGGCATGATGCTGCCACCTCCATGCTTCACAGTAGGGATGGTGTTCACAGGATGATGTACAGTGTTAGGTTTGTGCTAAACCTAAGGCTTAGCACTGAGGCCATAAAGCTCTATTGTGTTCTCATCAGACAATATAATTTTCTTTCACTTGGTCTTAGAGTCTCCCACGTCTTCTGGCAAACTCAACAAGGGATTTTTTTTGCCACTCTCCCATGAAGGCCACTTTTGTGAAGCACCCAGGTCATTGTTGCAGTATGAACAGTGTCTCCCAGCTCAGCCTTGGTGCACTAGTTCCCTTCTCGTCTGGTTATTCGTTTCAGAGGTCGGCCTGTTCTAACCAGATTCACAGTTGTGCCATACTCCATTTCTTAATAATGGACTTTAATGTGTTCCAATGCTATTGAAATGTTTTCATATCCTATCCCTGATTGTTGTTTTCATAGAACCTAATTTTTTTTGTGATAAAACAGGCAGCACTCCAAAGTTGAGGATGCAAACGCACGAGTGGCTTTACTTAATAATTCAATGCAACAAACAAAACGGCGTTATTGGTAATCAAAGCATGATACGTAACAACTGAAAGACAAGACTTTACACCAACACTTGCATAGGGTACACTTTAGTAGTCTTGCCTGATGAGCACATTAGGGACAGGTGCGTTCAGTATTCTGGGGAGGCAGGCAGGGGGAGCCTTGAAACTGCTGGAGACTCAGGGACCGTGACACCTTTGACCGACTTTGTTAGCTATTGAAAACATTGCTTTTTTAAAAGTAAATTTGATGAAATGATGATAATGGAAAAGTTGTTTTTTACAAAATATTTGCTTTTGCAATGTAATCATATTTCCAAGCCCATATAGTGTAAATTAGACAAAAGTGATTAGCCTCAATTAAAAGGCCTTTTCTCAATTGCAATGTCCTTTCGTCATCTCCTCAAAACCTATTGGATGATAATGCCTGAGGTACCACCCCTTTGAATTTCTTCTCGAATTGACTTTGAGGGGGCGAGGATTAAGAAACTGAGAGAAGGCCAGAGTCATTAGCTATACTACGTTTGACTATCATTATGCCTGCAACATCTGCAGAAAGTTGATAACACTGGCATCAACAGTACCAAGTCATGGAGATGCAACCCTAGCTGTTAAATTAATTTTCTCCAACCTTACCTCCAGCCTTTGTCAGCTCGTAACATTCTTTTCCACTTTTCTTGTAAATATTCTTATGAATGAAAAATTGTTGTTGAAGGAGTTGAAGGTGAACCAAAGCCATTTGTAAAGACCACTGCAAGAACTGTCTCTAGTCATTTTTCTATTGAATCCTCACCTTTATGAAATGTATTGACTGCAATGGATGAGGATGGAGGTCATGTTTGTCATAAAATGTTCTACTAGTACTGTATTGTTAGTATGAATTCAAATACAGACATTTGGCTTTTGAGAAGATGAACCTGTGTGCCGTTTGCATGTTTTCTCCTAGAGACAGACATCAGGCAACAAGCTGTGGATGAGATGATGCAGAGAATCAAGAGTGGGATTCACCTCCGACCCGTGGGCCAGTCTCCCAACAGAACCAGGCCTGCCCAGGTACATACAGTACAAAATTCACAATGGGTTACCAACATCACCACTTCACCTTGAAGAAAAGCTGTTTAAACATACTGAGTATGTCGGAGTGCATAGTCTGTTTAGCTAGCATTCCAATCCTTGCCACTCCTTGTCTATGGCCCATGACATGGAGTACAGAGAATGGAATGTAAACTAAGGTGACCTCACCCAGACTACTATGTTTCCTCTTTACAGATGAAAGGGCTTTATGACCTGTGCAAAACTGTTAATGGACCTGTCTCTGTTTTTCATTAATAATGTATGTTTCTAAGAGTAGTGTGTGATTACTGAAGTGAGTTTGGTTTTGTACACTGTAAAACGTCTAAGACATGCACTCTAAAGAAACAGTATAAAAAATTTTATGTCCTGTGTAAGCTATTGTACAGGTGCAAACCTTCTATGAATGTGATTTTTTAATGTGGTTTGAAATATCAGATTCTGTGTCGTATTTGCCGCTTATGACAGCAGGTGGAAAAAGCCTATATGGGAATACATAGCATTTGATTAGATTCAAACTGCCAGTGTGAACAAGGCTTAAGTAGCATTGCTGTGCTGATGAAGAATGCTCAAAACGGCAATATTCTGCCATTAAAGGAGATTTCCCATGTTTTTCAACTTGATGTAAATGGTTCCTCAACCTTAAATCCATCAATGGGCCAAAATAAAGTGTAATCTATGATTCTGTTTTCTTTAAACAGCTGTTACAAACATCAGCTCACTTTAGCCACCACTAGCTAAAAATCAGTCAGCCATCAGGCTGAGCATATTTACAAATAATTGTTATCACCAAATCAACTGAAATCAGCACCGTATTTAGTTTGAGATTACTTTAAGATTTACTGATTACTTCATGATTTTTAAGCAGTGGATGAAGTTAGTCATAAGTTTGTATGGCTATTGAAAGCTAACTGAATCATGGATTACTGTTTATCTTGGGCTGTACACAACTTACAGGCTTTGGAACCATTTAACATAAATTTGGAAAAAAAGTGAAATTCTCTTTTAAAGAACTTAAAATAGATGAGGTATTTTGAAAAAAAAATTTTTGGCTTAGTGTCTAAAGTCTTCAGAGTACACTCAAGGGTAATTGCCTTCAATTCATGAAAAATATTTCATTGAATAATTAATAGCTCATTAGGCACACATGACATTAAGATTTTCTTCCAACAACGACAATAGTAGGAATCCCATTACTGCAGCAAGAAAGGCTTTGTAACCTATAAGATGTCTTAGATGGCGTGCATGTAGTGCTTAGCACTCTGCCAACAGTTGGAGACTGTTGGAGACATTTAAAATTGGAGACATTTAATAACTGTACTTTGCCAAAATTGTAAATAATGTGTAAATTGCCTGACTGCATACAAAATTAATAAAAAATAAATATTTTTTTAAATATATTTTTAACACTATTCTGGTCTCTGTGACATGAAGAGTGGTCTAGCGATAAACAACAATGTTAATAGGTTCTTTGGGCTGAAAAATTTAAATTGGGATAAATGTGTGAAATGTGTGCTGCTGATTTACCAATTCTGTTTTCTGTTTGTCCTCTTTCTTTTACCAGCGAGAAAGGATACACTCTAATTCTGCCATTCAGGAACTTAAAGGAATTTTGGTAATGGATACTTTTAATGATACCACTTTTTGTGGCATTTTTCTTGTTGTTTTTAATGAAAACTACCAGAATAAACAGTAATTGAGATAATATGCAACTACTTTTATAACAAATGTACAATTTCAGTCATTAAAAAGTTATTCTCAAGACCATACCAGAATCTTTTTCCCTTTATGTTCAAACTGTAAAGGACACTTTCAAAAGGCCCTCCCCCCACCTTAAAACTGGATCTCCGTCAACAAACGCAGAGTCTGAGCTGGAGAGAGTTCTACAGAGACGGCGGGGAGCATTCGAGACCTTACAGGAAAGTTGTGAGTTTCGTGTTCTTTAAATTATATGCAACTTAAGAAGGACAAGCCTGTACTAACTCGGATGAGGGTTTCAGTGGTCGTAAAGATGCCAAACAATATTATCACTTTTTGTCAGTTCAGACAACGACTGTCTTATGTCCTGCAAATAGCTTCAATGACAATAACTAAAGGATGAGATCATGGAGTCATGCATTCTTGTGTAACGAAGAATAGGTAAGAGGCCATCTGACAGTTAAAGTATCATAACTGAACGTTTATCTGTTTTGGTTTTATTGTTTATATTAAATTAAACAAGTGACAGTACATTTAGGGAAAGATATAAATAAGGCAATGAATTAGCAGATTTTCCGATGTAATTTTATTAATTCACTCCCTTCGCCTGTTATCAAATGAATATATACATTATTTAACCCCTTATTCTAGTAATCACCTTAATTATTGTTTGAAACAAAGCATTACAAAACTCAAAATATGACATCCCAACTTCCACATAGCCCACTCGTTTTGTGTTATGGGCACCAATTTGTGCTTTTTGAGAAGTGAGTTCCTGGCAGCTGGTTTCAATAAATGCTCAATACCTTTTTAAGTGTGATCCTTTTACACTCATATTAACAAAATACTGTAGAATATATAAAGTGAAATTGTGCCTTTTTGCAACTTAGCTTTTCAAGTCACTGTAAAACAGGTAGACATAATGTAGGCCTAGTTACAGATATGGAACTGCTTTATACCTAGGCCTAGAGTAATCATTTCCAGTGGTTGACTGTAGCCTGTGGATCTACTGTAAACCTGATTGTGCGTGTCTGTCTGTGTGAAGGTTTGCCGTCATCACCTTATCCCTTCCCCAGCAGTGTGCTGGATGTCGACAGGGTAAGAACGGCCCAGCCCCAGACCAAACAGATGTCCCAGGAGTCCCAGGACAATGTTCCGTTCTAGGCCCGCTCAGTGGAACCGAGTCCTGGTGAAAAGCGGCCCAGGGCCCTGGGTAAGCCTGGTGCACTGTGGTTTCATGATAGATTAAGCTGTGATGTCTTCACACTGCTGCCTGTTTGGTAGTGTGGAGGGAGTGCACTAGCATGAAGGATTACCATGGTGCAATTGATTTAGGTGAAATGAAATACTTTGTTCCCACAACCAGAAGCTTTGTTTAAATTCCCTTAATGGTGAAGGTGAGGCCCAAATTATTGACACAGTCTTTGTTTGCACTGTCGGCAGGCTTTTGTAGCATTGAACATTTGCCAAAGCAAGTATGTCTTTAAATTGGTCTGTCTAGACCAGTATTAACCTTGTAGCCTCCCAGTGAGCAATTACAGGGCACTGTGGCAGATTTTGTTTCCACTACTCTCGGTCGATACTCCCCCGGTCTTTCATGGACCAAGATTTCTTTGGCCAACGGGACCTCTCTTGCATCAGGCTGTGCAGGTGTTATTTAGAGGTGGTATTGTGAAGATTTTGATAGCAGAATTAATTGGTCACCATTGGCTATTTCAACACTAAAGAATTTCAAGCATGTGAATATACACGTTGTAGCTGACAGTTCTGGAGATTCAGATTTGAGTTCAATGCTTGGCATGTCAGCTAGAGGTTAAGCTGTTCTTCTAGGTGTTTCTTATGGACCAATTGGATTGGGATCAACCTCCCCTCAGAACGCCACAATGACCATCATGCTTAGTTGACCGTAAGGATGGGCTTTTTTTGTTTTCCCTCACCTGCACAAAATGATTGGACTGTTTTTGAAGTGAGGGGGAATGCGAGAGCCATAGTGATGTTCCATAGCCATTGTGTGGGACACTAATTAAGGCTTTGGGCCTCATTTGCCACCAGGCATAATTTCCACTTGGAGCACAGCTGAAAGAAAGGGATAAATCCCCTAAGGTTGTAAAGGAAATTCAGTTTATGTGACTTTTCTTTAATGCCATCGTGTTTGTATACATATACTACCCCAAAAGCATGTATGAGGATTAAGTGTCCTGTATTCGGTTTATTTTTCAGAGGCCTCAAGCAGTGCTCAGACTTCGAATTAAGAGCGTTTGGCTCTGCACATCCATTCATCAGTTGACTGCCCCAAATACAGACTAGGCTACAATATTGTCAGAAGAGGAAGTCACTTTGTAATTTTATTTAACAGAAGACTTCACCTAAACAATGGACGTGCAGACAGAGACAGCTGTGGACAAGGGGATTTTGCATGGACCAAGGACTCGGAAATTACTAATTGTGCAGATTGACATGTTTTGCTATAGCTGTCCATTTTCTCATGTTGAAGGAAGATGAGTTTAACTACGACTTAACGCCGATAACACCCAAGGAGATGCGAGTGTCATTGAGCAGCCAACCTTGCTTGATTAAGTCTACCTACTGGAAAGATAGGAAGCTAGGGAAAGAGTGAGAGCAAGGATGATCATACTTTAGTAATAATGGGTGTTATTGCAGAAAATGGAGGCACAGGCCAGGATTCAAACACTAAAAAATAAACCACTTTATACTGATCTTGATTCAGAAGTGTGAAATATTCCTTGATTCCAGCTGAGTTTAACTGTAAAAATGGTATCTGAATGTGTTCGACCACCTGATTTATATATCATTTAATTACAGAAAATGAAGCATGCATGCATTAAGAGTAAAAAAAAAGTGATGTTATGGCAGTTTCACCCATTGCAGTACAATGTCAGTAATGTGTGTATGTTAAAACCCCAGCCCCAGTCTCCCTCAACCTTTTTCATATGATTGCACTTGAAAAGTATGACAATGTCAGTTGTTAAGTATTTCGTTCCGAAGCGGATTTGAGAAGTCAAAGACAGTATGAACGACTGCAGCCAGCTGACACTTGTTTTTTCCCCCGAGCTGTTGTTTTCAGACAACTGACAGCTCACCATTGAAACAGTCAGTGACCTAGTCAATGCCTTTCCCTGCTTCATCTTCAGCGATCTGTCGTCTGACATTGACTGACAAGCAGTAAACATTCTGTCGATCAGGGCGACCATGTAATTACCTAGCGCCATGCTGCGTCCGTTTTTTTGCTAGTTTGGTGAGAGCCATCTTTACTGCTCTCTATTTCTCAATCAATCAAATATATTTATATATATATATAAAGCCCTTTTTACATCAGCATTTGTCACCAAGTGCTTATACAGATGTTTTTCTATTTATTTTGCCATCAGTCAATACAATGCAATGTTGTCGTTTTTCCCCCCCCAGAGGGTTTGGCAATTAGGATGTCCCTTTTTAGTGTGTCTGGGAAACACTTAATTTAGCCTATTTTGTTAGTCATTTCATTTATTTTCCAAACACAGTAATTGCCTAGTGGGGAGCCATGGTTGCTCAGGGCCAACGCACAGGGCCGCTTTGTTTCTATCCTCAATGTCTGGCTAACCACACTCATTGATTAGAGGACGTCTGTAGATCCGGTGGACTCAATCACTCTTTTTCTATATTTCTCTCCTCTCTTGGTTTGGTTGGATGTCTATATTCTCACATTAATCAAATATTTGCATTACATCCTATAGTAGACAAGGCAACACTAACCTAACCACGTTGAGGCCAAGTGAAATCCAAACTTTTATAGTGATTACAATCATTCAGAGCAATCATGCTTTGTTCCATATGAACATATTACTGAATGACATGCCTACCTAAGTTATGATAGTTGTGAAGTAAAGCCAATTTAAATAAAGATATTCATAGAAAAATGAATCAAGTAAACTGATAAGTTAAATACAGTAATTAATGGGTAATCACGTGACTAAATCAATGTTCTCTTTTGAGCTGAAAGGACGCTTGAATGAATGAGAAGTCCTTTGACAGGCCCATTGATGCAGGCCTTTAGCGCTCCAACACAGCTGTGTGGTGGCTCTCCCTGTCTGTTGGCGCACAAAGCTTCGCTGGACTCTCTCTTCTTACCGGAACAACTGCTCCCGCTGTTACACTAGCACAGAGGACACAACAACTGTTTAGACTGGTGGCTACATAATTATTTCCTCTAGGAACTGCATTGTTGGGTCGGATGAGGATATGACTAATTACGAAGGGGCCCTCTGTTAATGTGCTGGCTTTACACGGTAGCCACATTGAGTTTCTTTATGCTTCAGCATTCCTTTGCATCGGCTCGTTGACTGATTTGATTGACCGCAATTTTTGATCACTAAACTTGGAGAAGAGTGTATACATTAAACCGAGGATGAAAACACAAAGCCTGAAGGCTTATTTGTGGTCTTTTGTAATATTTTTGTCAGTATCAAAACATTTTAGTACAACTGTGGTGTCTTAAATGAGCATTTTACCATTATATGCTGTCCTGCTCTACACTGGAAGGGTTGTTAAGGCTGATCAGTCTAGCCATCCACGGTCTTGCTCAGTGTCTTGTCTATAGGCCTTTTTACATTTCTCTTTAGGCAACGAAGCTGCACCTGTCAATGCTGCAGTCAGCTCTATGGTAAAGCAAAGAAGAGCTCAGAGAACAAAGCCTGTCTGTTGTCCCCACTGAATCACACCAATAATACAAACATTGTCATCAAGCCAAACATAGCTGTTATTATAGGGACAGGTTTATTCAATATAATGACATAGTGACCACAGTTACTTTTAATTAGATCTGTTTGTGTTTATTTAAAAACAATGTCGATGTGAATATATGTTCATACCATTTACAGTTTAATCCAGAGTTTGCAATGCAAAAGTGTGATAACTTTGTGGCCTTTTTTTGTCCATTCTGTGTTTTTTTTTAAGTACAGAAACTGTATTAGGTTGCAATGAAACCTATTTGACTGAAGTGATGATTTAAAAAAAAAAAAGCAAAATAGAAAAACATTTAATGGTGTATGATTTAGCGCTTTTCAATTGTAAGTCTTGTAATTACATTAAAGTAAACATGAACAGAAAATGTCATTTTGGAATGAAGACATTATGGTATGTCGATTACGTCGATGACTGCTCATCCGTTCCTCCAACAAAGAGAGGGGATGTGTGTTGTTGTCTTGTATCTGCAAAAAAGGGGAAAGAAGTTCAATGGACAACAAAGCCCAAAGAGAAACTAGCCCCTGCATTACAGCCTATTGAACCCATTCTGTAGACATCTGACACATTGAACATGTCTCTCACTGCATGTCTATCTGTTCTAGATTTTATAATGCTGTGACACAAATAAATATATATATATATATATATATATATATATATATATATATTCCAGATCCAGAATCAAATGATATACAAGAGTCCTGTATATGCAATTGGTGCACAGTTAATTATTTCATACAAAGATGAACTCGCTTTTCAGTAATTGTCCAATGTCCCTGTCCTTTTTTGGGGGAGCATAATTAGGTGGCCAATTAACAGAACCAAGGTAGTTTTTTTCTGAGCCCCCTTCCTTCATGATTCCTGACATACAGTTTCATTTCATGGCCAGTGAGAGATGTGTTCTCACCAGCCCAGCCATTACAGCCTCCCCTCCCCATGTCTGGCCCCCTCTTTCTACTAGCTGAAAAGACTGAAAAGAGAGGAAAAAGCCATACCCAGTATTCCCTGCTGGGCCAATTCTTCCTCTATAGAAATCAGACGGTTGTATTTAGTCAGCCGCTCTCCACGACCCAGACCTCCCAGTTTGACATACCCAACTCCCAGTCCTACAACCTGAGGGAGAGACAGAACTTCACAATGACTGGGGTGTGCAGACACAGAGCAACTACATGCTACTGCTTAGACGGCGAGAGAAGACGCCTTCACTCGGCTTTGTTACAGTGTGAGCAGTGAGTACACAATGGCGGGCAAACTGTTGATGATATCAATTCAGCGAAGGTTCTCCGGACTGGTGAATACAGACTGGTGAATACAAACTGGTGAATACAGCGCAGAGTACATGCATAATTGATGTCACCACTGTGTACTGTCAGACCTCCAACAGAAATGTGCAGATTTTCAGGCAAACACACTGGTCAAGACAGACGGGGAGACGGAGAGATATAAACATATAGATCTGAGGAGACAAAGCCGGTGGATGACGAAGCCTCACCATATCTGAGAGAGAGTCGTCACTGCAGGGCTCGCCACTAGTCGTCCCAATGATCACTGCACCTGATAACACACACACACTCGAGTCATGTATTACCGGGTCAGTTAATCAACTCTTCACATTATTTGTCATAACGGGTAAACTCCCTCTGAAATATTGCATTCCTGAACGCAAACATGGACAGGGTAAACTTGGCTTAGTAAGAAGGCTTTATCAGTCAAGAGGATCAAATAACCCGCCAACTTAGAGACCTACTTTTGATACAGTGTGCATATGTGTTCCCCATCATGGTATCTGTGAGGTTATGGGCAGTGCCGTAGAGGCAATTGTAATGATGTACACATTTCTTCATTTTTTAATAAATGAACAGCTCATTTTGGTAATTTACTGCCACCTGCAGTGCTGGAGCCCTAAACCAATTATTGTGCCATATGTATTGTCACCACTAGATGGAGCTAATGTAGCTTAAAACCATTTACCAAGAAGAAAAATATATTTCAAGAAGAGGAGTGCTCTGGGTGCACTTGGATTGACCCTCTCGGATAGGAACCAAAACTGTGCGTAGAACCCAACTGACATTAAAATGGCGAATGCCTTCAATGTCAACGTCCTTCAATGTTGACGTCCATGATAAATCAAGAGGCGTCAAACTGCTCTGTGGCTTCACATTTAAATAACACAAAAATAAAATTCAAATGAACAAATTGCCCCTGTTTTATAATTTCTAAACCTCAGTTTAATTGCAACTTTAAATTATGTATGTATTTCTTTTGATATGTCAAGCCTATAAATCAGACAAACAAAACACAAAGGGCTCATAATTAGACAAACCTTTTCATTCTTTTGTATTAAATTGTGGCAAATCCAAACATATTGCAGAGCGTTTTGGAATACCAATTAGCTCTGGAGCCGGCAGCCACGCTGGCTCAGTCGAAGCGGCTATTGGAGAGTCAAGGCTCCATCCCATTACCCCCTTTAGCCCTCCCCCTTGTGATGCTTAAAGAACAGTGCTGTGAGATTAGGATTTCACGGCCTGCTTACGCAAAACAATTGTTACATGCATTACAACTTGTGTATCATAACAGAAGTTGTAATGCATGTAACTATTTCTTTGTAGTATATGGTAACACTTTTAAGGGTGAGTAATAAACCATGGAAATGACCAGTAAGTGTGTGTTAACAATTTCATAATAATTACTCTCACATTTGTAAACCATTTACTAGTAATAATTCTTCATATTTTATAAATTCCAGTTTAATCTCTCACTGAAAGATGGTCATGGCACTGTTTCTGGATTGACTGACCTTCATGTCTTAAAGTAATGCTGGACTATTGTTTCTCTTTGCTTATTTGAGCTGTTCTTGTCATAATATGGACTACTACAATACAGACATAATGAAGGTCTTCTGTATACCAACTCTCCCGTGTCAGCCTCTTTATTCCCACCCTAAAGCATTAAGAAGGAACAAATTCCACAAATGAACTTTTAACAAGATGCACCTGGTAACTGAAATGCATTCCAAGTGATTACCTCATGGAGCTGGTTGAAACAATGCCAACAGTTTGTCATCAAGGCAAAGGGTGGCTATCTTGAAGAATCTAAAACATACATTTTTCAATGTGGGAAATTGTAAAAATATACAAATACTCCGGAATTGAAGTAGCCGCATCCAAACGTTTGACTGGCACTGTGTTTAGGTCAAAGTACATAGATATGTGCCAAAACAGACTCAGGGAAATAATTCTACAACATATACTGTATGTTGGGGTTATAAAAATGTACACACAATTGTATTAGTTACAGTGATATTTTATAAAATAAACTTAAAAATGTGATTCAGCCAGGGTCAAGCAAGTCCCTTTCCCATTTTCAAATAATCACTGATGAAACATCTGCAAATCAGAAAAAAAAGGTTCCTCTTAAGTCATTGCATACACTGTCAACAGGTACCTATGTCCACAAGTAATTGGAACAATGGTAAACCGCCTAAACAGCATTTTTGGTCCCGTGACTTACAACGACGTACATGTAATAGGGTGACACATTATTCAATCAATATATGGCCCAAAACAGATGACATTGATTTGGCTCCCAGCGATCTAATGTTCGATTTGTCAACATGTAAATAGGAAAATCTTTATTTGGAGTTCATCCAACTGATTCCATCAGACTTAGAGCAGCCATGTAGATCAGCGTGAGTGAACCTGATCCATTTGGCATTTCAACCTGGTCTCATTGGAATACGTAAACTATTTTACAAAAATCTTTGACAGACAAATTTGTAACATATATTACGTTAGGTGAAGTAACGTTAATGTAATAATCCAGGAAAAAATAGCAATTGGCAGGATTTGTCTTGAACCAGCATCCTTCAAGACTACCCACTGCTCCAAATAGGGACATGATGTTAGGGGCGGCGAGTAGTGGTGTTACCCAGGTCGCTACAATACAGTGGATATAAAAAGTCTACACACCCCTGTTAAAATGCCAGGTTTTGTGATGTAAAAGAATGAGACAAAGATAAATCATGTCAGAACTTTTTCCACTTTTAATGTGACCTATAATGTGAACAATTCAATTGAAAAACAAACTGAAATCTTCGAGGGGGAAAAATGAAAAATAAAAACCTTACAATAACCTGGTTGCATAAGTGTGCACACCCTCTTATAACTGGGGATGTGGCTGTGTTCA
>JACXGI010013724.1:0-20295 GCA_016801175.1 Esox masquinongy | reverse complement strand
GAGATACTGAATTTGGGATTTTCATTAGTTGTCAGTTTTAATCATCACAATTAAATGAAATAAACATTTGAAATATATCAGTCTGTGTGTAATGAATGAATATAATATCCAAGTTTCACTTTTTGAATGGAATTACTGAAATAAATCAACTTTTTGATGATATTCTAATTATATGACCAGCACCTGTACACAGTTTTGGGTGGTAACTGCATGATTGATGGAAAAGGCAAAGCACATTGGGTATAGTGGAGGTGTGGCATTCACCTAGGTGTTTCTTGGTCACCATGAGCGGAACCTTTGGGGCAATTAATTTATACTATGGTAGGACGCCGTATCAGCTCAGAAGAATTGACAGTTTTGACTTGATGATACTTTAGCACCATGGCATTATTAGAAATAGACATTGCTTTATGGGCAATATTGATCTGGTGTCACCCTATGCTTTAATGATGTGCAGTTCGTGAACGATTTGAAACTTTTTAGTGGCTCGGGAATCACAAGTCCTTTTTTCTAGTGATTCGTTCAGTTGTAGCGTATCGAACGTTTGACAGCGGATTACTACAACATGATCCCTTGCTTCATACCCGGTCCTCCAGCTCAGTTTTCCGATCAACGTCTATGATCATTTGCGGAGAAAATTAGATCAGAGCAGGAACATCATAAAGACATGTTTATAAATGATAATTGAATGCAGACTATAATAATTAATATAGTTAGTTGATTACTGATGCAATGAAAAAAGAAAGATGAAAACAAGCACAGAGCCGCTGCCTTTGCCTAAGTAAAAAGACTTGTGAACGACTGACTCGGGTCAGTTTTATCATTCAATTGAACGGTTGTTTCATTCATTTGAATGGCTGCCAGCGGAGTTGTACCCCGACCGCTGGCTTCCAGTTCAGTAGCCGACTCTCTGTCCAACAGCTGTTAGTTTGACATTCTCAAAGAAAAGTTGATCTAGAAAGTAGCATTGTTAATACATGTTTGCAACAGACCTGGACGCATAGCCTACAGTAAATAATGTAGCTTTTGATTTTTAATTGTAATGATAAAGATAAATCAATGATAAATCATGGAGTAAAACAAACGTTTGCTTAAGTAGAGGGGGTGGGGAGCTGTATGCATTATTGACTCAAATGAACGAAATTACTCGAATGAATCAAACTTTTTACTGAACGACTCGACAAGATCCGAGTCAGTAGAAAGAGTTGAACTTCCCATCACTACTATGCTTGTTTTGTCCTAGTCCAGCTGGAGTGGGCAATAAAGAGATTGTGTTTTACAACACCAACATTTGCAGGGACCGTGCACTCTGGGGGCTATTATGAATCCTATTAGTACTACTAATAACCAGCTGACTTCCCTTCAAACTTCCAATAATACCCCTCTACTTTGTAGGATGTGAACAGGCTTCAACCAAAGCAGAGTTTTCAGAATGCTTACATAGACAGGATCAATAATGCCTGAAATTAACTAAAACAACTGGAACGACTGTTTCAATAAAGGGTGTTGTAAGTCCATGCAATATTTTTATTTGTTTGCAATATGTGTGCATATGTTTTTGTAACCTGAGAGTAATGAACCAGTTAATATTCATGCACAAACATAGATTAAACAAAATATTTTTAAAAAAGATATGCAATAGAGCATGCTGGGAAATATGAAAATGAATGGGGTGGTTTAAAGTGGTACGTATGAGCTTAGGTCCATGTTCTAAGTTGAAAGTAATCCTTCAAAATTTGTGATATGTGATTTTCCGTTTAACTTTTGAGTCATTGTGTTTAGAGACAGCATATTCATTTAAATGCTCATTTAGTGAAGTCCATAGGAATTAAATTGGATGAATTTAACATACGTGTTTCTGTAATTAACACATCCCCCCATGGGTGATGACTAAACTTTAAATGAAAAAAAGGCACTCTGGAAAACATGGTTAAGAGGAAATAAAATCTTCACTAAATTCTTCACTTTTCATGCATGCAATACGAAATGCAGTGAACTACAGCCAAAACTGAATGTGGACGTTTGACTCTAGCATAACTCTTATAATGCATTGTTACATACAGCAATTTGCTGTATAAAACGGCTGTAATTTTACAGCTAGTTTTTACTGTGCAACAGCAGCTTTTCTGGAAATGGGGTTGTAGATTTGTCTGTCCATAACACTTTTTGCAATCTTCCTCTGTCCAGTTTCTTTTTTAAATTTTTCATTTATTGTTGACCAGTCTGAGATATGGCTTTTTCTTTGCAACTCTGCCTAGAAGGCCAGCATCCCATAGTCACCTCTTCACTGTTGACGTTGAGACTAGTGTGTTGTGGGTACTATTTAATGAAGCTGCCAGTTGAGGATCTGAGAGGTATCTCAAACTTCACACTAATGTTTTTGTCCTCTTGCTCAGTTGTACACTGGGGCCTCCCACTCCTCTTTCTATTCTGGATAGAGACAGTTTGCCCTGTTCGGTGAAGTGAGTAGTGCACAGCATTGTATGAGATCTTCAGTTTCTTTTGGTAATTACTCTCACATTATTATAGAAGTTTGAATTATCACTCGTACTATGTAAAACACATTGCTGATTGTTTCTCATTATATGTTATCAAACACAGTTGAGCAAATGTTCATGCCAGCTCAACTGTTACATGTGTACATCTCAACTGTGACATTGATATCTATGAAAATAAATCCATGCCTACTGTATTTATGCTCCTGTATATAGTGTTTTCAGAAAGCATTCAGACCCTTGCACCTTTTTCATGTTTAGTTATGTTACAGCCTCATTCTCAAATGGATTACATTGATTTGATACTCATCAATCTACACACCTTACCTAATAATGAGAAAGCAACAGCAGGATTTTAGATGTTGAAATTTTATTTAAAAAATGCAGAAATATCAAATTGACAGACGTATTCAGACCCCTTCACACCGTGTACTTTGTTGAAGCATCTGTCTTTCAAGTTTGTCATTCTGAATGGATATTTGTTTAATAATAAACTTTTTAGTTCCTCCTGAATGTTTCAAGATCTGTGTCTTGTTTGGATCTGTATAAAATGTTTTTTGGAAGTGAATGAATAGTGAACACAGGAAAAATATCATTAATGGCTTGATACTGAGTGATACATTCGTGCCCTTGGTGAAAGATGCCTAAGATTGTCTGTGATATTATCACGTCCTTTTAGGGTATACAGTTGTGCTCAAACATTTCTTGGAGAATTGGTAATACACAGCTCCGGAAAAAATTAAGAGACCACTGCACCTTTTTCGTTACTTTCTAAACAAGAAACCGGCTCGCAATAGAAAGTGTTGATGGTGGCTCAAGAATCTAACCCGGGTCGCCCACTTGTCGTTAACTACTATGCCACATATTTCAATGATGGCTTTTATTTTGAAAAACAAAATCTGAGTAAGCACTGCTAACATAATATCCTGCTGCTAGAAGAACGGTAATGACGCCTCGAATGGCCATCACTAACGATAACAGATTTTTTTGTCAAGTGAAGAGACGAGAGAATCGTGTAGCCTGCGAAGTGTTTGTCTATCCGGAACAAATCCCAATATCCACCAGAACTGTTTTATTTTAGGCTTCCTATTATGCAGCTACGTAGGGTTGTAGCCAGCGAAGGTTTTGTCTGTCCTGAACCTCAGGCATAATGCGTTTTGATTATTACGGGAGGTGAATGTAGGACCTGTTGTTCCGGAGCCCGCGCCTCGAACCACTGCGCTATTTAACAAGGGGTAGTCAGTCACTCAGTAAGAGACATTCGCTCCGCTTACGAGGTCTGGGAAAAAGCTGAAAAGGGAAGTTTTGAGTGAGGAATGGAAGCGTTCAATTTGCAGTGGTCTCTTAATTTTAACCCCTTTGTTCCTCACTCAAAACCTTTCTTTTTGACTTTATTGGAAAGGAAAGAAAAAGGTGCAGTGGTCTCTTAATTTTTTCCGGAGCTGTATGTACAATTTGTAAAGAAAACATGATTGAGCAGGCAAAACACATTTATTTTATTTCTTATGGGATTCATATTCAACTGTAGGTAATAATAGAATGGCAAAATCATAAAACAAAACATGGCAACAAAGAAAAAAATGACTTGACCCCTGTTCAAAAGTCTGCAAACCCTTAGTTCTTAATACTGTGTATTGCCCCCTTTAGCATCAATGACAGCGTGCAGTCTTTTGTAATAATTGTCAATGAGGCTCTGAATTCTTGCAGGTGGTATAGCTGCCCATTCGTCTGGGCAAAATTCCTCCAGGTCATGCAAAGTCTTTGGTTGTTTTGCATGAACTGCACGTTTGAGATCTCCCCAGAGTGGCTCGATGATATTAAGGTCAGGAGACTGTGATGGCCACTCCAGAACCTTCACCTTTTTCTGCTGTAGCCACTGGGGGTTCAACTTGGCCTTGTGCTTAGGCCTTGTCATTTCACTAATTTCATAGGCTGCGTAATGCTATTTAACGTAAAGTGTTATGAATTTCCTTGTCTGTACCTCCTATATTTATAGATATATTCATATATATTTATGCCTATCTATTCAATCGGTTGCCTATTTTTTTGCATAGGTTTTTTCCGGTGGTACCTAGTGAATTTCATAAGCACATTAACGAGCTACCAGCGGAAAAAAGCAGAGGTAAAAGATAAACAAGACAACCGATTAGGTATAATATTACATCGACTGCATATATTACATCCACTAATATATATTATATCCACTATATATAGGAGGCAGCTGAGCAAAGGCATCTGATCCAGAGGTCCAGAATGAGACGGAGGATGGCAAGGCTACATCATGTTGGCACCAAACCATAAGTTGAAAACCTTAATGGAAACCCCAACCATCTCATAAAGTAAATGCCTTACTGGAGTTTACTATTGGCAACTGCTTGTTTACAATACCACAGGCTGAATCAAAACAGTTTTAAAAGATTCAAATCATCTTGGACCACATATTACACAGTAGAGCAATGACAATCAACCACTGAACTCACTGTGTTTAGTATTATCAGTACATTATTTGTGAATCAGGCAGAGTTCCCTATAACAGCCAAACAAGCAAGAAAAAAAGTGGAACAATTTGAAAAAAAAATACAAAGTAATTTACAACAATTGAAAATAGTTTTGCTTATTTACCGCAATAGCTACTCCCTCAACAATTGTAAAGTCAGATGTGATGATGCTTATTACGATGTCATACAGTTCCCAACACCATTTGTTTGTTGGCACTTCCACAGATCAGGCAATTTGTGACAAGATGAGTGCTTTCATTAGATTTTTTGTTTAATGCAAAATCCTCATGATTTCATACTTAAAATGACATACACAAATGTCTAAGTTCCTAGCAACTCTGCAACTTAAAGTTGAACCTTTGCCTTAGAATGGGTTGAGGTGGAGCCGAGGGACCTTGGTATGGATTGAAGTGGAGCCAAGGGGCCCTGGTATGGGTAGAGGTGGAGCCAAGGGGCCCTGGTATGGATTGAGTTGGAGTCAAGGGGCCCTAGTATGGGTTGAGGTGGAGCCAAGGGGCCCTGGTATGGATTGAGGTGGAGTCAAGGGGCCCTAGTATGGGTTGAGGTGGAGCCAAGGGGCCCTGGTATGGATTGAGGTGGAGTCATGGGGCCCTAGTATGGGTTGAGGTGGAGCCCTGGTAGTCAGGGGGCACTTGATGGGCTGAAGGGTCCACATATATATGTACATATATATCTATCTACATTGCGCATTCACAGTATATTGTCCCAGGAGCCTCTGACCATTATTGGCCATCAGGATGCCTTGTAAGCTGAGGCCCCTAATTGCCAGAGGCCCCTGGGCCCAGGCCCCAGTCCATGATCTGGCCCTGGTTCCTGAGCCCATGCAGTGATTTCCACTACAAGAAGTGTGTCTGTTTTTAATGCAGTGCCGCGTGAGGGCCCGAAGATCATGGCCATTCAATATTGGTGTTTGGCCTTGTCCCTTGTATACAGAGATTTCTCCGGATTCTCAATCTTTTAATGATGTTATGTACTGTGGATGATGAGATCCCCAGACTCTTTGCAATTTAACATTAAATGTTATTCTTAAATTGTTTCACTATTGGCCTGCTCAGTCTTTCACAGAGTGGTTAACCCCTCCTCATCTTCTGAAAGACTCATCCTCTCTGGGATGCTCTTTTTATACCCCATCATGTAATTAGAAAATAAACCTAATTACTTGTATGCTCTTTCACCAGGTTTGTTTTTCATTACACAACTTTTCCAGTCTTTTGTTGCCCCTGTCCCAGCTTTTTGAAAGTGTTGCTGGCATCAACATAACAAGTCTCAGTTTCAACATTTGAAATGTTGTCTTTGCATAATTTTCTATTGAATATAATGAGGGGCAACTGAGGCTTTCTGAAGAGTCTGAGGCTTTCATCAAAATGGTTAAAAAATCGTTTTGTTTTCTTGAGGCTTTGAAACTCGCTGCAAAGTGGTGTCACCTGCTGGTCAGGAATAAATATCCCATTTAATTTTTATATAGATGTCTTCTCCACTGTATCACATATCACTTCGTGGTGCAGTGGGTTGGTAGGTGCTTTCCGAAGGGAAATTAAAGTTCCCGTTTCATATCCCACATTCTTCTTGCCTTTCCAGCTAGCATTTTTCAACAATGCATCTGTTTTAATGTTTTGTATTATTAAGGCAAGAGTGTCATAAGATACACAAAATGAAACAAATTATTATTAAATTATTTAAACAATAGTAAACAGTACAGTTTGCACTCAATAAGTTAAACAAGACCTGGATTCGATCTCACACCAGTCAAAGTGTGAGAGTCGGTGACACTACCCATTGCGCCACTGATGGACTTAAACAGCTTTTTTTTTTTTAAATTACTAAAAAAAGTGACCAGTAGAGGTGGGTGTTTGAAATTCTCAGGCACGAAACAACCATAGAAGCCTGCACTTTATAAGAGGCTTTGGAAAAAGCGTGTGATCAAACGAGGCATCGGACGTCATCAATCACATGGTATTACACCGATGCAAGACTCAGCCCTTTCACATGGATTAGAATGGGTTGATATTTCAAAGCAAACCTTGATCTGAGAATTTTGTTTAATCTCCTGATCAACAATAATTTTAAAACGTTTGCACGCTTTGTGTTATTGAGGCTGCGGAAGACAAAATATTAACATAACTTATATGTAAATAAATATAATTATTTCAATAAGTATGCCATCACATAAAACCTAAACTAAAACTGGATTCAACACTGTGACAGTAATATCAGGTTATTATGTAATTACCAACTTTACATAGGCTCCTTAGCTTTCGTTTATGTGCAAGATATGGGAAGCATTTGTAAATAACTTGGCATGGAGGAAAGCCCCAGTGCCTGTCAGTAGATTGACATCTGCAGTCCAAGAAACCAGGCAAGCCTAGTTCAGCCGGCCCGCATTAGAAAGTATTGCCATCTCACGATTTGAACCCGGGTCACCCACGTGAAAGGCTGTGTCGTTAACCATTTGCTGGGTGTCAGTATAGCCTCTTGTCTCTATCCTGAACAAATCCTCTTTTGCCACTGGCCGTTTTAATAGTTACTTGGCTATTTGTGAATGAAATTGATACAGTTAAACTGACTAACGTTTCTTACTAACGTTTCTTTACCTCTACCACAAATAGCGGCTACATATTGTATTTGCCACTAGCCGTTTTAACAGCGTATTAGCCAGTAATAAGCTTTACTGGTATCTACTAACTTACTGGAATAGTCATAAGAATTGAGCAATTGCTAGTGAGTCTGCCAAAACTATTTCATGGCATAGGAACATCTTTTTTTCTTTCAAGGAAAAACAACATACTTTTTTCTTTCATTTGTGAATGACATTTATACAATAACTATCAATAAAGGCTACTATAACTAACTTTTTCATCAAGTGAAAAGACGAGAGAATCGTGGAATCTACCAGAAATATTTAATAAATATCATTGCTCTCAATAGATTCAAACGTGGTTCTTACATATTACAGACACTGTCGTTAACCACTACGCCACGGCATTACATGTTTCAGCAGTTGCTCGACTCCATTGAGGATTGTGTTAAATAGCTTTACTGTTATGTTCTAACTTTCTAGGAATAATCATAAGAAATTAGCAATTGCAAGCGAGACTGAAGATGAACTATTCCATGCCAGAAACAGTCGCAATATAACTGTATACAGTTTCAGTGAAGGCTTAAGATATCGTAACTACGTTGTTAAGCCAGCAAATGTGTTTGTCTATCCTGACCCAAAACGCATGCATGGATGAGTACTTCGAAAATCCACCAGAAACAGTCGCAATATAACCGGTAATTGTTTTCTTCAGGCTTACCATAATGTAGATACTAATGGTTTTAGCCAGCGAAGTTTTCGTCTATACGGAATAATTCATAATGTGTACTACGCATCGCCTGCGAGGTGGTAAGAACTTGGGACCTATAGTTCACAAGTCCGCTTTTCTAACCACTACGCTATTTAACAAGGGTCGGTCGGTTGGTCACTCACTCAGTAAGAGACATTTGCTCTTCTTAGCTGGCTCCGCTTTCGCAGTCCGGCAAAAAGGCATGAGATCAAACAAAGTTTCAGATGTCATTAATCACCTGGTGATCATACGTTGAATTATACATCTCTATGAGAGAAACGCTGGAGTTAAACATTAATAAAATACGGTAGATCCAATGGTTGATTTAGGATGTGAAATTAAAAACTGACCAGCAAATATTCCTGACGTAGAAATTACAAATGCAGTGTTGCCAGTGTTATCAGCAAAACAATGTATGAAAAAGTAATCACTGGCACTCAAACTGAGCCTTTTAAAACAACTACATATCCATCCACAGCTCTACATGTTGAGCTATCGGCCAGCTGACGCTCCTACCAAACTTATTACATAATTCGGTAACACTTTATTTGAAGGGGTGTGCATAAGAGTGACATGACACGGTCATGATACTGTCATAACCATAACATGACACATAAGGGAATCATTTTGAATGTTTATGATTATGTTAATATCACATGTTGAATAATCATATGTTTTTCTTTGTATCCTGAACCATTATTCTGGCAGTTTTGGCTGAAATCTTTCTTGGTCTACCTGACCTTGGCTTGCTATCAAGAGATCCCAGATCCCATTTTCCACTTCTTAATAAGTGATTGAACAGTACTGACTGGCATTTGCAAGGCTTTCAAAGGTATGTATACTTTTGATCAAATTTCTGTAATCATAATGATAACAGAAATTTGGAGGATTTCTGTTATCATTATGATTTTAAAAGGAGCCAAACAACTATGTGATAATAAATGGCTTCATATGATCACTATCCTTAAATAAAAGACATTATTTTTGCATGATCAGTCATATTTTCAAGATCAATGCCAACATTTCACATTTTTTGCCAAGGTATGCAAATTTCTGAGCACAACTGTATGTAAATAGCAACAACTCTCTCTTTCCTCTGCTTGTCAGCATGGGAGACATTGTAGCCTTGAATAATTATATGTTTGTCTGAGACAGATTTGATAAGCCAAGTTTTTGATATAAAAACTATAAAACAAAACGGATCCAATCCTGTTTTGAGGCCAGGCTTCGAACATTTAAATGAACTATACCCAGACATTTTCAAAATCATTGCCAAATGTGCACAATTTCTGCCAGGGTATGCAAACTTATGAGCACAACTGTATATGAAAAAGTAATCATTGGGACTCAAACTGAGCCTTCATAAACGACTACATATCTATCTACAGCTCTACACATTGAGCTATCGGCCAGCTGACGCTCTTACCAAACTTATAACATAATTCTAACAATAGTCTACGGTATTGGGGATACCTGTTTGTTACTGATAATGAATGATGTGTAGCAGAAATGTTTTGACATTCACCGGCTTGTAAATCTTATTAGTTCTTGAGAGGAAACGGGCATGAGAAACTTAACACAACACAGAGTACTGCTTTGCAAATATGTGCCATTTTCTTTCCTTGCTTGGGAACTGCACAAAGGTCAGTGGTTGGACAGGTGGTGTTTATTACCCCACACATCCCCCATACATTTTGTCCATACATTCCTGTATGGGTCCAAGACCATAGGGAGTGATGACTGTTACTGAGGGGCCCCACACATCCTGTCCATACATCTTGTCCATACCTCCTGCTAGAAGTTGCCCATGTGACCGACATGGGCTCTATGGATAGGTCCATTGACCATAGGTTGGAACATACCATACAAGGGTCTTTTGTAGGAGAAACCTTTCTTATTGGAGGGTATTTGACTGTGTAATGGTTGGTTATGACCACTGGCCACCTCCTATGTATCCTGGCATAAAATACTGTGTTAACTCTATAATTTTTGGAGAGAGAGAAAAATGAAAGAAGGAAGGTTAACATCGTAGACTCATGCTGAATAAAGATGTCTCTCCCCTGACTTCTGGTTGCATTTATTTTGTTCATGGATCAAACTTGGACAGAATCTAACAGCATGGTGCCGTGACCCGGATAGATGGATTTGCACTCTGAATTGGTGAGTCAAACCACTCTAGACGAACAAGTCAGTTTAAAGAGCATGAGTATCCAGATGAACACATCTGGAACAACAAGAAGACCTAGAAATGTCACTTTTTAGGCAATGGAAACCTGTGGTGAGGACCCGCAAGACTTACATTGACACTGAAAGATGTGTTCTTAGTCTTAGTCCAGAAACTCCACAGAAGATACTAAAGCTTCCTTGTAGTGATGGGAAGTACTTACTAGACTGAGTAGTACTCTTTAGTGCAAAGCTTCGGTATTCATCTAGAAGTCCTTGTTATTTGGATAGCAGGTTGACGCGTATGTAGTAATAATTTAAATCTTGTACAAGTAAGGGGAAGAAAATGACGTCTTTAAACAATGTGGTAAAACTGAGGACTGCAGCATCACACGTTGTAAAGGAGAAAAAAGCTGATGACATCAAAAAGAGCTTGAAAATAGATGACTGTCACCAAGAGATAATTCAAAAATATGGCATTGTTCCAGAAGAAGTTTTTTTTTTGATGTACAGAAAATATGGGAAGAAATTCTAATAATGCCTGATGATTTACAAAAAACACGTTGGTCGTTCATTGTGTTATCAGAAATTCAAAAATTGAATGATAAATTCCTCAAAGATGGTCTTGAAAGACCTTTGAAGGAGAAAGAATGTGTTCGGGCGTTGGTTTTCTTACAAAAGGTTAAAATATTGTGTTTTCTCTCTCCGTATATATTATATCAGTGATAGAATGAAGAATCCACATGGTGATAATCTTTAACGTTAAGAAGACACGCTGTGTCCCATGAGGACTGAATATGAATCCAAAACAGCCATAGGCCTTTACAAAGGGTTTCCACCAAGTTGGAATGTGTGTGTTCTCTCTCTCTCTCTCTGCCTTGTCACAGGACCATTGGTGAGAGGGAAACACAGAGGGTGACTATTTTTTGAAGTTTAGTAAAACACGTGGCTTTCCACGTGCACTGAATTTGATTCTAATATATGTTATAATTTGATTTTAGAAAAAAGATTGAGATTACGGTCTCATGTAAAATTATGACAAAAAGGGTAAAAACTGCCAAAGTGAGTTTATCCCCTACAATAAAATTAAATTGAATGTTGAATTGGCTTTGGTTAATAAGGAACATTTTCATTTGTTTATTTTTTGTGTTTCTCTTATAACTAAGATGATATTTGTATTTTATAGAACAAGTTAGATACTAAAAAGTTGACTGACTAATATAGTCTCACCCTGGGTTCACAGAGAGCAGCACAGGGGGGAGGATTGCTTGAGCCAATCCCCCCACACACTGTCCTGGTGTAGCAGGAGTAACATACAGGCTTACTTGGGTGGTCATGCCTGTTTTTAGTTTAGTCATAATTTTCACCAATGTTTTGGAATGGCCACCAGAATGTTAAGTTATTGTATAGATATGACAAGCATATTTTTTACAAACTGCACACAATACTAGAGATGGGTAGGACAGTAAATACGAAACCTTCACTTAACAAAAGATATCGGCTTGGTTGAAGGAATTACATATGTTGCTACAGACAGTCTGAGGACCATGTACAGATTTTTAATATGTGGAAACCTAAATTTCATATACATTTTAAATAATTGGCCTTAATTTATGGCTAGCCATGAGTGGGTGAAGTTAAGGGCTCCAGGAAGGGGGGCAGACCCCTAGGATGACCCCAAACAACCTCTCCCATTAAATCAGGGTAGCCTATTACTGAGGGATAAAGTTGAGTGTTCAGACTGGTCTCAGCTGTGATAATTTCTTCAACATAAGCATATTCAGTTTTGGGATAATCAAACATTAAGTAAAAGTTGGACACATTTTCCACTCAATAGTTTTAGCATTGAGATTTATGATTTTGAAGCCAACTGCAGTGAGGGTGGAGATCAAAAGTCATCCTCCTTTGTTGATGATAGAGTAATTTTGATGTCAATAGAACCACAGACGTGGTCAAAATATAAGTTGTGATTTAGTGTTTGGCTGACTGCCACTATTTGGAATAAAAATGAATCAAAGTTGGAGAATTTTACTTAAACGTAGAAGGTTAATCAAGACATTGTTTGTCACAATCTAGTTTGGTCGTTGCCTGTAAAAATGCTAAATTTGGGTGCTGTAGATATGCTAATACAATCGCCCTGGTGGTTGCAGTAGGTACGCCACTGGAACTTGGTCTGGAGTTTTTCTCTCCTACAATTTAGTTGCGCAGCTCATCCCCTAGTGGGCAAACCAATTTAGTTAGGCATGTGCCAAGAAACTTCAGGATATTATAAATGCATGATAGCCAATTAAAGAATTTGAGAGCTGTTTAGCTCTGTAAGACAAATGAGTCAATAGGTTATATGGTTTATAATTCCTTCGCACAAGCGACCGTGTTACACATTGATGTCTTTGATTGTGTTTGTGAATGTTTGTGTTTTTAACATTTTCACTTTGTTGTTTTTGATGAATATACAGTATGCAACTCCATATCGAATGGATTCCAGATCCATCCCTATTACCAATTCTCTATTTTTACATGTCCGTCCCAAAATGATGGCCAGTGCGGGTTCAGGATGGCGCCTCCTGTGGCCGTATTCGCCGTGATTCTGCTTTCACTCATGGTGTCACTTTCCATTTACTTAATGAAGTGAAGGCAGGGGGGATGTATGATATGATAATTGATTATGATTGGAAAGAGTTGAGCTTAGGGCTCAAATTAAATCAAAAGTAAATCAAATTGGTACTTAAAAGGAGTTACATGAACATTTTGGGTTTTTTTCTGTTTGCATAGTTATAATGGTGTATTGGAATCTGCTATGTTTAACATATTCTATTCTTAGGGTTTGTTTTAATTGTTTATTTGGAAACTGTTTGTTTGACGTAAGGTATAACATTTTAATGGTGGAATAGCATACATGTAACCATTTTTGATTTGGCTAAGCAATGTCAAGTCTGACCAGACAACGGAATCTCATTCCACTGCCAGGTGCTATTCGGGCATAAATATAGCACATTGTATGAAACATCAACCAAGCAAGTTCTGGATGGAAAAGGAAATTTGACATAGACTTTTATGGAAACTTGTCTTAATAGGGTGTACGCTTCACTCTAATGATGGAACTTCTGAGATCCACAAGTTTCCAGGACTGATCTATTGTCTTCATTGTTGGGAGTTGACGGAACAAGACCCAGTGGATGAAAGTCCAATGGACTGTTGAACCACACTTAACGTTGTTTTGCAGTTATACTTTCAACAGATCAGGACATCACAACCCCTTTTCTGATGATACATCACGTCACTGACTGGACACAGACAACTGAGTGTGTGAGTACCTGCAACATGTTCAAGAAGGATTTCTGCAACCACACTGGTCGAATCTGTTTCAAATCTTCCTGACCACTCACATGGCAGGACGATGCCAGGGTCAGATCACTTGGCTTCACACTCCATTTCCAGATGAATCTTCGACAGCAAGATGAGAGGAGAGTCCTGAAGGACTTCACATACTACAGGTCAGAGTACCACGGACCAGTTTACTGGAAAGGTCATATGGTCCCAACACAGTGGAAGACACTGTTGTGGTGTTAATCTGAATTAGTGAAGTGTTGGAAACTCACTACTCCACTACACACCTACACTGACTTGTTAGGACAACCAGGCAATTTGCTGGGTCCACATCACACTGACTGCAATAACTGATATTGGAACTTTCATCACTGATAAAACACAGAGAAGACTGAAGACTAGAACTACAGGACACTTGATGGGAATCAAGCTTCATTCCTAACAATCAATAGTTTTCCTAAATTGAATGGTGTTTTGATATCTTATGTATGTATGTTCATTCCTCACAAGGCAGGTAGAGGACTACATATGATCACTACCCAAACATTGGTCATTGACACTTGTTTTTTCGTGAAGTTGCTTAATAGTCATAATTACAACAACTATCCTGATATGTTTAATAGTGCCATATTCCTTTTCAAAGGTAGAAACTGTCACTAGTACATTCATTGGAGTTGAGTATTGTGTTACGTTCAGGATATGTGGAGTTGTTAGAATGATGTTGATGCATGACTCATGATATGGACAAGGGGGGACTTTGATTGTTTAAAGGGTTTATTGGGAATGAATTATGCATTTAATTAATGTCATGTTAGGTCTGTTTCTGTTGGACACTGGTTTGACTGATAGTAGCCTGGGACTTGATGTGTATGGTAAAGATCGATCACGATGGTCACTATGAGTGCAATGCCATACAGTGCTATGTGTCAGGGCAAGGTGTGTCCACTGCATCTTATTTTTATTTAATTTAAGGAATATTAAAGCCTCATAGGCCAGATAATCCTTTTTATTATTTTTCTTTATTGTTTTTTAACTGAAGTGTTTGGACCCTATCATTTCATTAGGAATTGGATTGTACTTTTATTTTTTTAGTTTTATCAACATGTAATGAATAATTGTTACATGATTGAAGGGGGGACTGAGAGAAAACGGGCATGAGAAACTTAACACAACACAGAGTACTACTTTGCAAATATGTGCCATTTTCCCTCACATACAACAGAATCTTGGGAACCTCGAATTGGTTATACTATGTTTATGTTTAGGAGTCTCTTAATGATCATTCTTCATTATCTAATATTCAGTTACAGTCCAATCCTCTCTTTTTTTGTTCTTTAACTTCTTATTGAAGGATTTTCTATATATTACATTAAGTACAATACAACATTATGACAATGAAACAACAATAAAACATGTACCATCAATAATCAAACAATTTTGCAAACAATTCGACTCTCAAAACAGACTGATATGAACTATTGTGAATTTTGTGAAGGGGTTTCGCTTGCCTATTTCTGATGTGTGCAGTTCAGTCAGCTGGAGAGAGTTGAAAAGCAGACACCTTTGTCATGAAGATATTGAAGTCCCATCTGGGGTGCCAAATTGTGGAAAAACAATCATCACAGCATGACAGAGAATGAGTGCAGAGACCAATAAAAAATCATGACAGATTGTTCTGATTATGCATTTCAAGTTTCAAGTATATATTCTCTTCCAAGAGTACAGATACCAGAATTAGCATCTGCAAAATGTATGTATAAGGAACTATGAGGGAGTCTAAAAATGCAAGGTTGTACACAGATAGCTCCAGGAGACAGAAAATCATAGAATGTCAGTTGCCCAGACAACCCGGTCAAAGGCTGAGGTATATCAATTTGGCTGGTTACTATATGGGGACTTTAGTTAACTTTGCTCTCCCCAATAAGGAATAGAGCTCTGTTCACCTGTAGGATATAATTAATAACAACCCCCTGCTGTTCAAGAACTTCCTCCTAAGAAACAGTTTCTTATGGCGGTTTTATGGCACAGGCAGAGGCCTGTTTCTCTTACTGCTAAAAGGAGCCAAGGCCCTGCTCAGCCCACATTCCATTTATCACTCTGGCTCCAGGGTCCTTATCTCTCTGGCTCCACGGTCCTTGTCTCTCTGGCTCCACAGTCCTTGTCTCTCTGGCTCCACAGTCCTTGTCTCTCTGGCTCCACGGTCCTTGTCTGTCTGGCTCCATCGTCCTTGTCTCTTTGGCTCCATGGTCCTTGTCTCTGGCTCCATGGTCGCAGGTTGTGTTGGAGTTGATGGTTACTAACACCACAAGCCACACCGCTCTTAGGTAACTTCAGTTTTACCTATTCTTTCGCCGTATCTTCTAACACTGGAACCTTCTTACAGTGTGTGGCATGGACCCAGGTTCCCCGTTCAGCAACTTTGACAGCAGACTGACCACTTTCTTAGGTAACAAGACAGCTTCTAACAGGTTACGAATAAGTTGGCCATGTTGGATCTGTGTACCAGAAGAAGTAAGGCCTTGTGCTGCAGCATCCGATTTAGAAGAGAAGTATGCAATTGGCCTCAACTTGTCACCATGTTTCTGCATTAAGACAGAAGACATATCCATCCTTTTCACACACTGCTTGAATAAACTTCTTTTTAGGATGAGGGAGCCCTAAAGTAGGAGAAGTAGCCAGGGCCTGGTTCAAAGAAGTAAAGGAAGCATCTCCCTCAGGAGTCCACACTACTCTATCATGGGATGCAAGCTTTGTCGTGGAAAAATGTATCTTCTTGCCAAAAGAATGTAACAACTCAAAAGATGCAATAACTCAGGAGTTTGTGGATTCAATTAAGACTTTTAATGAGCAATCATAAAAGCCGAGTTGACCTGCAGGAACAACTGTCTGGCCAACCCAGGACACACATTTATACAGTGTTATCTTGCATAGCCTTCCTGGCCATCCCCTTATGTTAATTCTTGGGCAGATCTTTCTCCCCATCCGCCACCATTGTTTCCTAACCTTTCAAGATCATTTCCCTGTTAAATATTGGTGGCGCAGGCTTCAGGGATTTGTATAAAAATAATAGAGCCATTAGGGCCCTATACTCTTCTTATTACTTGATTGTTTATTTTATTTGATTATTCAATCATGTTATATATCGCTTATACATTGATTCCTGTTACCATACCATAATGATTCTTTGTATTCCTACTCACGTGCCTGTTGATTATACATTCATTCATAAAGAGTGATAGTTCAGAAATAATCCTATGTCAAACCTCTATACCTATGTCAAACCTCTATACTTTATCATACGTTATATTCTATAGCATCTGACCGTAGGCCATGTCCTGCAAGGGGTTTAACAAACCAACATATTCAGGAACCCATTGTCTACAGAACCCTGTCATGCCCAGAAAGGACAGAAGTTGAGTTTTAGTGAGAGGTTTTGGGATGCCAATAATGGCTTCTATCCTGTCTGCATTAAGACTTTTACCCTCTGGTGTTAGTTTATGGCCCAGAAAAATAGCTTCCTTCTGGACAAACTGTAGCTTGTTCAAACTAGCTTTATGACCTTGCGAGGCCAAGTACTGTAACAACAGCACAGTGTCTTTTTCACACGTATATTTATCTGGGAAAAAGACAAGAAGATCATCAACGAATTTGATAAGGGTGCTGCCATGTTTAAGTTGGAACCCTTCCAAGTTATCTTTTAGCGTGGATGCAAACACAGCAGGAGATTCACAATAACCTTAAAGCAAACTCGTCCACGTGTACAATTGGCCGGAGAATTCAAATGCAAACTAAAACTGTGAATCCTTGTGCACAGGAATACTAAAAAAATGCATTAGCTAGGTCGACCACAGAGAAAAACGGACTATTGCCTGGGACTTGGGTCATGATTGTATATGGATCAGGTACAATCGGTGTGCGCATATACTGCCTCGTTAACTTTTTAAAAATAATGTAAAAATCGCCAAGCCACAGGTTGTCCAATAACTTTGGCTTTCTTTACTGGGAAAATAGGACTGCGACAGGGTCTGTTTGGACATGGAACAATTATGCCTAACAATGCTTTAAACACGGGACCTATCCCTTCAATAGCCTCTGCTTTCAGTGGGTATTGAGCCTGGGATGGTCTATGGGGTCCTCTAGGTGTAACTATAAGAGGCTGTGCATTGTTTATTAGCCCAACATCATATTTATGCTGTGACCACTGGGAGGGTGGGACTTCCTCTAACCTAAGATCTGTAGCAGCCACCTGGACTGCACAGACCTGATGGACCCAGTCGTCATGCGGAACAAGATGTACTTCCCGTTAACCCAAAACGGTGCACCCAAACCTTTCTCTATAGGCTTGGGCTGCTATGGAAAATTCCACTCCCACCATGTGACAAGGGACCCAGTCCACTACTTCATTGCACCTCCTCACCCAAGGACCCAAGCTTTCCCACGTATTAAACACAGGTTTAGCAAGAGGGACATGGGGGTCCGACCCCTCCACTTTGAAATAGCGAGACACCTCTCTTACATTTCGCACAGACCATGCACAAAAACCTTCCGAAGACCAGTATACATATTCACCCATCAAAAAATCACTTTTACCATCTTTTACCAAACCACACTTTCTCAAAACCAACATCCTGACTTTCTGAAATCTTCGCCGAGAAACGCAAGTCGCTCATATCCATAAACTGGGCCGAACCCATTTCTACTCTATTCATCGCCTTATTTACCAACTCATGTGAAACAGCTCTAGGCCCTGTTCTTTCTAAATCCCATGAATAACAATAATCAACAGGCTGCACACTGTTTTGAACTGCTTGTAAGACAGTACGTTTAATTTGCATGCCTTTGTCTGAACACTCTACCGTGATCTCTAGCTGTGTCATTAAATCCCTGGCTAACAAATTAACTGGACAACAATTGGAAAACATGAATGTCTTGGGTAACGCTGGCCCTCGTTGTCTAAAACCGACAGAGGGGTAGTAAATCGCTCAGTGGTCTGTCCTTCACTAGCCCTTACTGGAATTATAGTTCTACCACTCAATTTCGGGGAAAAGGGGGTCCCATTCCTGGGCTCTATGGACAGAATATCCCGCTCCAGAATCAACCAAAAATTCAATCTTTTTACCATGAATTGTAAGAAACAAACTAAACAGTGAATAGATGGGAAACCAGACGGGAACTAAACAGTGAATAGATGGGAAACCAGACGGGAACTAAACAGTGAATAGATGGGAAACCAGACGGGAACTAAACAGTGAATAGATGGGAAACCAGACGAGAACTAAACAGTGAATAGATGGTAAACCAGACTGAAACTGAAGACTGAGCCCTTCTGAGGAGCCCCTGAAAGACAACAGTGAGGAGAGGAGAAAAGGAGGGAACACGTAAAGAAGTACCAACAGTATTTGTTTTTTATTCTGCAGCCTGTAGACTGACTCTTTGGTTTTGTTTGAAGTAAAAGTCCCTCGACCACGTCTCCAAACGTTACCTGTTTCTGTGTCTTTTCTGTGTCCTGCTACAGAGTCCAATATCCACAAAACCAGGTTGAAACCAAACTACACTTCCTGACATCCTGTCAAATGTATGGGGAAATAAGAGCCTGTTTCTTCCCTCAGATCACACAGACCAATAAAGAATTTGACAGTAAATCCAATATTGACAAGATCCCAAATCTAATGGGTGAAATAATAAAAGGACATCTGGTGGAGCACCAAGCCTTCCTTATAAACAATATATTTTACTGTTATTATACACATATTTCACCAATTTACATTTCTTTACAATTTTTTAATACTTTTCTTTCTGTACCGGCACTTTGTTATAAACTTTGTACATTAAAAACAATAACACATTTAAAATGTGCATATTCCACCGAAACTTAAACTGTTACTTAGACTTTGTTCATTGTTTTTTGTACCTGCTTTGGCAACATTTGTTTCCCTTAAAAAATAAAGCCTTATGAATTGAATAGAAGAGCAGAGAGGGAGAGAGAAGGGGAGTTGAAAGAAGAAAGAAAGGGAGAGAAAAGGAGAGGACGAAAAGAAGAGGAGAGCAACAAGAGGAAACAGGAAGAGAGGAGAGGTGGGCCTTTCAAGAGGAAGAGGGTTGGAGAGGAAGAGAAAAGGAGAGGAAGAGAGGTGGGAGAGCAGGGGAAAGGGACAAGGAGAAGAGAGGTGTAAAGGAGGTATGGGGAAGAATAGAAACAGAGGAGATGAAGTGAGGAAGAAAGAGGGAGAGAAGAATGGGAGAGGCAGAGAGGATGAGGTGGAAAGAAAAGACAGGAAGAGAGGGGAGAGGAAGAGTAGAAGACGAGAGGAGGAGGAGAGGAGAGGGTGTAAGGTGTAATGCAAGAGAAAAGATAGGAAGAGAGGGAGACAGCAGCAGAGGACAGGGGAGTTGAAAAGAGGAGGAAGAGGAAAAGGACGAGGTGGAGGTAGGGGTGGTGGGTGGGTAACAGGTGGAGGTAGGGGT
>JACXGI010013723.1:0-20206 GCA_016801175.1 Esox masquinongy | reverse complement strand
GGTCCACTGTGTTTTCTGAGGTCCAAGGTCAACGCAGCCGTCTACCAGGAAGTTTTAGAGCACTTCATGCTTCCTGCTGCTGACCAACTTTATGGAAATGCAGATTTCATTTTCCAACAGGACTTGGCACCTGCACACAGTGCCAAAGCTACCAGTACCTGGTTTAAGGACCATGGTATCCCTGTTCTTAATTGGCCAGTAAACTCGCCTGACCTTAACCCTATAGAAAATCTATGGGGTATTGTGAAGAGGAAGATGCGATACGCCAGACCCAACAATGCAGAAGAGCTGAAGGCCACTATCAGAGCAACATGGGCTCTCATAACACCTGAGCAGTGCCACAGACTGATCGACTTCATGCCACGCCGCATTGCTGCAGTACTTCAGGCAAAAGGAGCCCCAACTAAGTATTGAGTGCTGTACATGCTCATACTTTTCATGTTCATACTTTTCAGTTGGCCAACATTTCTAAAAACCCTTTTTTTGTATTGGTCTTAAGTAATATTCTAATTTTCTGAGATACTGAATTTGGGGTTTCCATTAGTTGTCAGTTATAATCATCAAAATTAAAAGAAATAAACACTTGAAATATATCAGTCTGTGTGGAATGAATGTATAAATTATACAAGTTTCACTTTTTGAATGGAATTACTGAAATAAATCAACTTTTTGATGATATTCTAATTTTATGACCAGCACCTGTATGTTGGAGAGAGTATAAATGTCTAGATAGATAGCCATGAGCAAAGACAGATGATAGGACACACAGATAGAATAGAAAAGAGCAGAGGTAGAGATTGTGGATGGACACGAGCGGGCAGAGTTGCAGGGGGTTGGACGATCCGGATGAACATAATGATGAAAGTGGGTGACAAGTTGGGAAGTGGTGGATGAAACGGACAAAAACAGGAGGGCGGCATCGGACATGGTTGGAGAGTGATGAGTAGGTAGGAGGGAGGGGAAAGAGGAGGGGATGTGCTGTACCATCTGATCAGCGAGTGACTGATGGTCTGAAGGTCACAACGGACGCCCTGGCATTTTCAGCTTTGTTGTCACAGGGGAGGGGATGAATAAAGTTAAGTGCACTTTGTTCATTCTTTCAGCTTTCTCCTGTCACGTGTGGGGACACAGATAGAGAGATCAAAGAAGGGGGATGGGAGATCGGTCATTAGATTATTTCAACTCAGATTTGGTTAGTCTCCTGGCATTTGTTATTCGTAGAAAAGGAAAGGGGAAAAAATGACATTCATGTTTCGTCTGATTCCATCAGATTCTTAATGACATAGATTAGATTTTTTTAAAAAGCATAACTTACAGTATTAAAATGAAGTAGTCTCTCGTACTGTTTTACTAGATTCAGCCCTGAAAACAGGTTGAAAGATATTACACTGTCTCTGCCTATTTTCCAAGTCCCTCCAGCCTGGCGTCCCTGTGTGGGAGTGTGTATTCCTGCCCCCGCAGCAGTGTGTGTGTGTGGGGGGGTAATTCTCCCGCCAGGCAGGCCAGAGTGCCTGTGGCCGTACCCAGCCATACTGCTGCCCAGCCTCTAATATCTGATCAAGGACCATCTGCTGGGAGCAAGAGACATACTCCTTCCCGCCCCTGTTTCTCTCTGACCTCTCCAAGCAGAGCCCGCTGGGAAATCAGGCTATCAGGACACCATTAGAATGGCTCTGGTCATCATTTGAAGGGGAAGGTTGCAGAAGGAAATTAGATTATTCCAACAATGCTGCTGTTTGCTTATTTATATGGGCTATTTATTTGGGAAGATGCTGTAAACATGCTGCCGACTTCTTCAACCCTCCTATTCTTTCTTCTCTTTACTTCCCTCTCTCTTCTTGTGCTTATTTCTCTTTCTCTCTCTCCTTTTGCTTCCCTCTCTCTATCTCTCTTTCTGTACCTTTCCCTCTTCGTCAGCTTACAATGGCCAACATGTATCGTGGCATCTTTCCACTTCTAAATGTTCACCTCCTAAAAGCACAGGGCGTAAATCGGGTTGAAGCTATTGTTTTTTTTTTTTATATATATATAAATATTATATTTGTCCAAGTCGGCTCTATTATTTTTATTACTATCGGCCATGGCTAGTGACAGATTGCTATTGATATTGACAGGGCTGGGCTGTGGGTGAGAATAAAGTGATGTTTGGTGCCTGGGCCAGTGCGATGTAATTAGTTTGGAATTGGATTTTATTGCAATGTAGCGGGTGCAAGCTAAAACCCTGGCCTCTCGTCTAAACCCCACAATTATCACTGCAGTAAAGTGTGTGTGTGTTCTGTGTGTTTTTGTACTGATGTGAGAGAGCATATTCATATTGCAGTTACAGTTTGCTCAACATCATTACAGTAATACCTCCCACATCTGTAAATGTTATTAAGGTAGTTATTCACAATATGCAGTATACATTTCCTTAAACATCACGTGTTGTTTACCTTCCCAGGTAGTCCTGTGGTCACTAGTCAGAAGATTTATAAAGCATGAATATCCCTTACTTCAAATGAGCGGCTGCCAAAATACTTTTCTGAGGACTAGTAAATGGTTTTAACGTGTGGGAGTAGTGACTCATAAATACCTTTATGAATGGTTTATGTGTGTCCTAGTGGTAAATTGCCCGAATAAAATATACCTTTAAAAAGGTTAATTGGTGACGCAAACCGATAGGTCCCTCAGAGAGCGGTGTGAATTGACTCAGTGCCATCTGGAGTGGATCTGTGGATGTCAGTTAGGGTTGCCTTGTTTTGTGTTCTGGCGGCTCCTTGTGATCTTTTGGGGTTCCTGCAAGCTTCTTCTGGGTTGTTGGCTGTGGAAGGCACTTCTCCGGAGGATGTATGCTGGTGATTACTTCCTGGATGAGCAACAAGTGTGATAAAGAGCAGAACAGCTTAGCAAGATGCATCCGAGGACATGTCTGGATCTTTGACACACTAAACCTGATGTTGAGCTGTTATGGTAAGGTAAGTCCATAACTGCGAATTGAACAGAACTTGTGAAGGTAGAATAATGGGGTAAACAAATTTAAGTAAAACATTTAACAACAAAAAATGTATACTGAATATAAAGCGTATTTGGTCAGCTTTGTAAGGTTCTGTATTCCATATGCACAACAGAAGAACAGAACATTCCTTCCATGTGTGGGTGGTTGTGTTGATCTGTTTGTACTCACCAATTTGGGCCTCCCATTGTGTGAGTATTAACTCCTTTGGTTGCCAAATGTAGTATTTGCTCTCTCAAGAGGACCTATTGCCACTTGTGAAAATAGAACAGTTGCCTAGCGAGCAACACTCCTCTCGCTAGTTAGCGCTGCGGCACTTTGTGTTTTCATTACGATATTGCAATGGTAATTAGTCCAGCTGAAACTGTAGCGCTAGCAAAATAAATGTTTTCCATTTTCATTAATAGGCAAGTCATTTGAACATAATGAGTGAAAATGCTGCACTCCTTTACTTGGCTGCAGTGTAGGTAAAAAGTGAAGCGTAGGATACAACCCCCAACTTGCTGTAAATTAGTATTGCTAGGCTTTCTATTATTCTTTCCTCTTCTAGAAAAAGGGTAAGCAGTGGCTTTCATAAGATTAAGCATTATGAATAATAGCTCATTGTATGTATGTTTTCAGAGAAGCAAAAAAGCTAATGTGATTCAAAACAAATACATCAAGTGCAGCCACTTGGCTAATTTTAAATGTTATGCTAGTGGAATATTGGATTGTTCCTTTAACAAGACAGTGTTAGTGATTCTTGTATTTTAAATATGTGCACGCACATGCTGCAGCTTTGAAAGAGGATAGAGGAGCTGTGCAAATGAGTATTATACAAAATAATATAAATTGCAACCTTTAAAGGATAATAATTAAAACCTCATTTTCACTTCTTCTCCAGTAGTGCCTGCCACCTATTGAACACCTCACTCTCAAAATCACCAAACTGGACAAACTCCAGTCTCTATGGACTCTCAAAGACCACTGCAAATGCGTTGCAGATAGCACCCACTTCTCCTGACACACTCTCCTTCAACAAAGATTGAGGGTAATTTACAGTTCCCTGTAAAAGGTGACATCTTCCTGTTTGCGTGGGCCGCCCGCAGCCTGTTCTCCGTCAGTACAGAATTACAGCGGCTCTGACCTTTCGCTCAGCAGACGAGAGACAAAGAGCAACATGCATCATGGGGGATCGGGACCAAACTTCAGGAGCCTCTCCTGCTCATGTTCACCGGCACGGTAGCTACTGCTGCTAACTCAACCCAGAGACACACTCGTGTTAGGGGACGCACGCTGCCTTTTGTTAAACAATTCTACGCCGAACAGAGAGTAGAGCATGTATACCAGCCTGACATTACCTGTATGTTGACATGGAATACAGACGTATTGCTCCAAGAAGAATGGTGAGCTAGCGATTATACGCGGAGCGCAGCGAAGGTAAATATGTCCTTTCTTGATGCCAACTGTAAATGCAGTGAACCCGGGACAGTTACAGCCTATCCCGCCTGTCGAACGGACCCCTCCTACCTTTGTGCCTTGACACTGTGACTAGACACAACACGACAGGCATATTTCTGTCTTTGACTAGCATAGATGTGACATTGTAAAATCTCGATCCGTAAGGCCAATAAGGCGATACTGACCCAGTACCCCTGAGGTGTGTGATGAATCTTCCCCCAGAGGAAACGAGGCCAAACAGGCCTCCCAACGTTCGTCACTGGGGCCTTCACAGACGGGAGTTTATCATGGCCACAGTTCCGACCCATTCTATAATGACAGAGCTCTGTTAGAATCATTAACTTCCGATTCAGAGGTCAAGTGTGACCGGGGTCAATGTCGGTCGATTTGTGGCTTCCTGGGGTTTTCTAACTGCCAGTGATGTGGTGTCAGCATGGCCAGGTTCACAGTGTAGGAATTTATCCTGATTAAATGGAAGATTCAATACGTCAATAGTGCTTAATTATCTGAAGACAGCTGCTGTTCATTTCCTCAGTACTGTGCATGCCTCAAACACACAAACAAATGTGTGCGCAAACACACACACACACAAACACACGATACATACTCGCAGATTTGTCTTGACCGATATGCTTTTCATTTGTCTTGATAAAGTGGTGATTAGCTGTGAGGATTCTTCAGTTCATGACGGTTATAAAATCGAACCCAATTTCTGTATTTAATTAAAGCTATTCCCAGGGCAGAAGCTTATAAGACCACAACTTAGAGGTCAGTGGGAGACAGCTTTCCAATGCACTCGACTTCAATCACAATTTGTCGGGACTTCCAGGGAGTCCAGGAATACCCCCTCAATAGAAACACAACAGACATACAATACCTTTAGAAAAAACATAGCTTTTGGAGGACAGCAAGTTCATTTGGATGGTGTTAAAACATGTTGATGTTCTATTTTCTATGTTTATTTTTTTTATTTGTGAAAAGAATCAGCTTCTCAGGAGAAATTGTAAATGCCAATGGGCTTCTCATTGGAGAGCGTTTAAAGGTTGAGACAAAGTCAGGCCAGATAGTCTTGAGGCGTGGTCCTCCAGTCAGAGCATTTGAGGAACCAGTCCACAGTTCCTGATGGTAGCAGCTGGTAGAATCCCATCATAATCAACACTGGGAACGGCTGGTCTCGGAAGAAAAGGTTTGGATGCACCAGCTGCAGTTCAAATTTACCCCCCCCCCCATATTAACAGCACGGGGCCGGGCCGCTTCGCATGAAACCAGCTGCACTGACCACACACTGTCCTCTGGACACACGAAGAGACACACACACACACACCCACCCCCCCATCCCTCCCACCCCCACCCACACACTTCCAGCCGCTGCCGCCCAGCTGTGTACGCCTTCAGGTCAGCCTCTGCGTGCTTCGTGTGAAGACCCAGCTGCCCTCTCACAAAGTGCTTCTGGGAGACGGAGACAGGAGAGAGGGAGGGCAGAGGAGGAAGAGGAAGCGGGAGGGGGAGCTCAGCAACAGGAGAATGGAGAGCAGAGAATAGGAAGCGGCGGAGAAAGAGGGGTACTGTAAATAGGTGATTTAAAGTAGGGAAATGTGATTGACAGGAGAAGAGAGAGAGCAGAAGAGAGGCGAGGAGATTCAACCCCCTGAGCTGGAACAGCTATTTGAAGGTTTCTGTCCCCTTTGGTGGTGCATTTCGTCAAAATGGTTGTCCACAGGGTGCTGTCATCACTATCATTATCAAAGATAGAAAGACCTTCTCACTTCTGGTCAGACTGACTGACTGCAGCATGCCTACAGCCACCTCAAGAAACAACGCAGCTCTCAAAAAAATGCTGACTAGTATCAGACCTGGGAGATATGAGTTCTCAAGGGTGTGAACTGTCTTATTTTTCCTCTCATCCCACTGCAATTTCACAAATTTTCCAACAACAGCTCTATTGCATTCTGTATGGAGACAGAGGTTTGGAGAGCGTATACTTATTCCTGAACTTTTGTCCTCCACCATTCAGAATTCATTGTTTTGAAAGCACACAGAAAATATGTTTCTAGAATTTTCCCTGTAAATTGAGGCCTCTTTTACTACACTGATCTTATATTTGATGAAAAATAGCCATTTCTACAATAGCCTGGAGCAACCTTCTAGAACAGAAAGGCAAGCAAATAATTAGTAATTGTAGTTATCAATCAATGTATATGTTTGTTTTTTTTATCTGCGTCAGTTTTCATGACAATATGCTCATTTAATTCAAAGATGTTGAGAAAAACTAATGCATGGAAATTCCTTGATCAGAATAGCTGACCAGTGTTCTTGATTACAGCACAAAGGCAAATCCTCGTTAAGCTTTTCGGGCCAGTCATATTGTCAGAACATCATCCTCCATCTTATCTTTGGTTGTACCGTTACCCCCAGAAAACAAGAACAGTGCTATTAAATCTTCATAAAAAGTTAATCAAGTTTCAGGTTCTCTCCCACTCTCTCTCTTGGAAAAAGGCAGCACAAAAAAAGAATTTCAGCATTAGCTGCATATACCGGCCATTTTCCAAGTTTGTCTCACTAGTTTGTTTCCCCTGCGATAGCAGTCTCCAGGTCCCTTCCTTCCGCAGGCAGGTTTTGGCTGTCTCAGGGCCGGCATTAGCTGTGCTTGCATAAACCTGCTGCTGAGTGGGATGACTGGGATCCCTGTATTGACGAATAGCCTCCTTTACATAATACCCAGCCGACAGGGCGCTGGTATTGGGCGTGCGTCACTCACATATTCACAGGATATTACTCAGAATCCATCTAAGCCATCGGCAACCAGGCAGAAATCCAGCCGATCGCTGATCTGGTGGAGAAAAAGGAGCTTTACCTTCCAAACGGTCCGATGTTGATGTGAACGCAGGAGGCCGACGCGGGGCTGTTTTATGTCGCGTATTGACGTGTGAAGAATGGAAAGCGTTTACGCTTTGTCATGTTATCGTTGTCGGCTGCTCGGGGAAAAGGAACTAACGTTACTGCTTTCTTCTTCTCCATCATGGTTATCCTTGCTGTCAGAGTAGCCATTGGCAATGATTGAAAGACATCCGTTTTCACGTTGGCCATATGGGCCCGGGCTTTCAGTCTCCACGTTGTGTGTGCGGAGGAGAATAGGACGCCTTGTGATATGCCGTCTCACTGTTTCGGGGCTTTAAACTGCGTATCGCTTCTTCCACGTGATTGCGTGGTCACTTACCAGAAGTGGAGCCTCAAATGGTGGCTTTGCATTATGGATAGAAGATCAGTCTGAGACACCTACAGAGTCCACACTGTTTCTATTTCTATTAATATGACAGCGCCACATTCATATTTTATAAGATATTTGCTCCTTGGATAAACAGAGTTCTCTCTTTCCTTTGCGTCTCCCTTCCTTCCACCCCACTGTCTCTGTCCCTCTCTCTCTTCATCCCTCACCCTCCCTCTCTCTCCCCTTCCTTCTTCTACATACACCCATCCCTCATCTTCCTCCTCTCCCATCTCTCTCTGTGGGATTGGAAGATAAGGCCTGGGAAGGTTGTTCTTCTCCTGAGGAGAAAACTGATGTTAGGAGACAGACAGACGCTGATACAGTGCTTGTCAGAACCTCTTTAGCTGTCACTTCTCTCCCTCTCTCCCGAGAGAGAGAGAGAGAGAATATATGTATTGTTCTAACTCACTCTCACTCATTCTTTTTGTACTGCTGATGTAAAGATATGGGCCAGCGAGGTTGAGTCCACTCTGTTGGTCTTTCTGTTGGTCTCCTGTTACGTTACTTGGCTTGAGACAATGTGATTTCATCGGCAGGGTTGAATGGTTTGGAATATATCCAATGTTCCCTTATCTCTATCAATGGGGGATTTAAGTCTTACTGTTTTAACCTTGATGTTTAGACTGTTACATCAACAGCTTGCATGGCTGCACTGTTTTCCCAACAAAGACACGGTGGGGTATTTAATGGCACCAGAACACCGACCGTACCTATCAACAGAGTTGGGCTAGCACCATCTCACTGCTGTGCTAACACATTCACACTTTGGGACACTTTGGCCCAGATTCTCCAGAACACGTCAGCAAACAAAAGGCAGCTAATGCGGTAAACATCCACCGAAATGACGTGACGCGCCACTTTGATTTTCGACCGATGCCCCAACGGAGCCCATCTTTGTCTCTGGCAATTAGGCAAAGCAGCAGATTACCTCCCCTTCAGCCTAACCCGACGCAAATCCACCCAGATTCAATTATTACCGGCCTCCCCTGGCTTTGTCGGTTCTTGGGCGTGCGGCCAGTGCACACGTGTTCAAGTATTTGGACTGCTGAGAGTCCAAAAAAAAAATATCTTCTTCTGTATTTTTAATACTTTATTTTTGCAATCCTCCTGTCTTGACAAGCCTATTAAATAAAAATGAAACATTGGAAGCTTACAGTGTTGCAGTAAATATTTTATGAGAACAATAAGCAAAATGTACTATACTTTAACTCCACTTTCTCTTCTCTGTTGTCCTGGTACTTGAAGGGAACATTAAAATGAGAGGGCCTCTACAACCCTCCTCTTAAAATGTTTATTTTTATCCACACCTTTTTGCTGCCAAGTGTCCTGAAATTCCTTTAATGTTTTTACACAGTGCCGTCTCTCAAGGCGCCCTATGCTATTGGTTTCCTCATCACCCATCTGCACTGCCAGTATCTTTTATAATATTGTCTGTGGTTTTTCCAGTGTTCTTGGCTCTTTACTATCAAGGCTATTTTCTTGGTGCTCTCTCTCCCTCCAGTCCCCCTCTAAAGGATGGTTAAAAGCCATCGGACGTTGTGGCCACGAGCGTCTGTTTTTAGCGGAGTGGTTGTGCTGTTGGAGGGCTGAGAAGAATGCCCGCCGTTTTGTTTACCCTCGCGGGCCACATCATTGTTCCTCCCCCGGCGAATCACAGGCTGCCGCTGTCATCTCGGCCATTTGATGTGTCTCCGAGACAACAGCCTGTCAGCCCCTAACACACCCCTCTGTTTCCTCTGTCTCTTTCATCTGCAGGTACCGCCTTGTCATCCCAACAAGGTAAGTCTGCATGCTCCCCGTCACCCCTGTCCCTCCACTGTGTGAGGTGTGGTTTGTGTGTGTATGTTTATAATACATTTAATTTATTCAACCTTTTATTTACCAGGCAGGTTAGTTTAAAATTAAATGTATTTACAGCAAAGGCCCTCTTTGTGCGTCGGAAGCTTTGTGGACGTTTTCCACCTTTCATCGAGACCTGTGCCCGACGTTTCAGACGCTAAGACGCCGCGCTGTGCGTCACCTGTGGCAACGGTGGTTCCCCCACCTGAGAGTCACCACGTTCTCCCACACCGCTCCCTCTCTGAAATCCCATAGTTGGTCGGCGCGGTGGAAACGGTGTGCTCGTTAGCACGTGGGTGGACCGAGGCATTGTCCTTCTCCGTGTGACTGTGGTTGGGTATGGTTGCCGAGTGGGAGGGGTTTGCTTAAGTCTGTCCGGCTGATAATGAGCGAGAGAGCAAGTAGCCTTTGAAAACAACTCCAGGGGGGTTACAGTGACCGGCAGTGGGGCGATGGATATATGCCCCACGGCGTTCCGGGCCAATACATAATAAAGACAATGGCGGCGGGTGTGGCCTATCTCGTAGCCTGTGATTCCACAGTAGGAGACAGTCAGCCTCGCTGCATTGTGGTTGAGACTCCACTTTCTCAAACTTTGTTTGGCAACTTTTTGTTTGGAACGGCAACGTGGCTGGGTCTCGCCATGCTATGGTGTGGGAGGACAGAGAGTCTTTGTTTTCTCTGAACGATTTGTTGGTTACATGCTGTTACAGTCTCAGTACAGTTCATCTGTAGCCGTAGCGATCGTACCACACACCCTCGCTAACTTCACGATTCAAACACGTGATGGCACACGCACATACCGGTGTGTGTAGGTTGTGTTGATCGTCGATTATGTACCAAATGTAATTTACATCAACAAACTGGGGGGATGTTAAGGCTGTGCTGCTTGAGTGGATGTGATACGGGTTACGTGTGTTACAGTGTGTACTGTGTAGTCTGATGGATGTGAAGTGAGTTACGGCTGTGCAGTCTGGTGGATGTGAAGTGTGTTACGGCTGTACTGTGCAGTCTGGTGGATGTGAAGTGTGTTACGGCTGTACTGTGCAGTCTGGTGGATGTGAAGTGTGTTATGGCTGTACTGGTCTGGTGGATGGGAAGTGTGTTACCACTGTGCTGTGTAGTCTGGTGGATGTGAAGTGTGTTACGGCAGCACTGTGTAGTCTGGTGGATGTGAGGCGAAGTGAAGGCTGACATGGTGTACTTCATAGCTGAACAGCCCCCATCCTTCATGCTGCTGAAGAAGAGGCACAGATTTTAGATCGGCCACAACACTCTGTCTGTCTGTCTCTACCTGTCTGACCCCTTATGTGTAATTCTATGTCTCTGTCTCTGTTTGATTGCCCATGTTTCTGTGTGTCTGTGTGTGTGTGTGTGTGTGTGTGTGTACACTAGTCTAAGCGTTTTACAGCAAGTGCCATGGCACTGGCAGCCACGCGCAAACACACACACACTCACACACACCTTTAGCACAGTCCCTCTTTCCTTCAAACATTGACACACTAAAACACACAGGCTTGTGCAGAGGGATGTGTTGCTCTATTCATTCAGCCACAGTGAGTTAGGAGGGGATTTACAGATATTACAACACCATCGGCACCAAGCCGCCTCCAGGGCTGGAGCTGAGATAAAACGCAGGGTATTATTTCTCTCTCTCCTCTGCTTCTCTCGTCCTGTGTGAGCGCGTCTGTTTTTGAGTTACTGCTGGCACAGTCAACCGCGCCCCCTCAGATGGCAAACACTCAGGCTATCTGTCAATGGTGACTGATGTGTTCACGTCGTATGTTTCTAAACCACACGTGTATTTTAGTTGGCTCTTTTTTTTCCGCCTCAGCCAGAAGAGTCCGGAAGCGCACTATTTCAGTAGCTGAGTGACCTCCACGGTTCCTTCATTAGCACCATGTTGGACAAGCTCCTCATTATAGTTCAACCTCCACTCAGCATCTCAACATCCTCCCTCTAATGTTTCTCACTGGGTCGCTTCCCATCTCACTCTTTCTGTTTCCTTCTCTCTCTCTCTCTCTCTCTCTCTCTCCCCGCAACTTCTCTCTTTCACTCGCTCTCTCTTTCTGTCTTTCACTTTTCTATCTCCCCCTCATCAGTCCATTTGCCTTTCTCTCTCTCTTTCTCTCTCTCTCTCTCTCTTTCTTCCACCTCTGCTCCCCCCCTTCTCAAAGCCATATTAAGTATATTTATGGCACCTGCTGAAAACACAGTCTCTGGGAGACGTTCCTCTGATTTCATTTTCAAAATGCCAGCGATAAATTTATCAGATGGGCCGAATCGAATCGGAGTCTCACGCAGGCTCATCTGTCACGGCCCGTCCTCAGGGAGCTGTGGGTGTAGTTAAACCAGCCAAAACCCTACACTGGCAGAAGAAAGAGAGGGAGAAGGAGATGGAGGGGGAGAGAGGATGAATTAGGAAGAAGAGAGAAAGATGCTCCTGAGAAAAAGAAAGAGGAATTAGTCTTCGTCAGATCGCCATCGACAGAATGATTTCTTTTTCGTCCTCATTTGCTTTTTTAAAGAAATGTAAATGCACAGATCTCCTGAAGGAGCATAAGACCTTGCGCACATGTGTATTTCAGTATAGCATGTGTGTATTTCAGTATTTCATGTGTGTGTTTCCGTATTTCCTATGTGTATTTCAGTGTTTCACGTGTGTATTTCAGTATTTCACGTGTGCATTTCAGTATTTCACGTGTGCATTTCATTATTTCATGTGTATTTCAGTATTTCACGTGCGTATTTCAGTATTTCACGTTTATATTTCAGTATTTCACATGTGTATTTCACTTGTGTATTTCACGTGTGTATTTCAGTATTTGACATGTGTATTTCAGTATTTCTGCACCCGCGTGTGGTGGAGGTCAAATCGTATTCCCCAACCCAGCAAAGCCTTGCGTGGTGAATCGGGCTAAGTACTCAGGCAGCCGATGCAGTGGTGTGATAATTGATTACTCACAACACGAGTTAATTGATTCGGCTGCTCATCACTCCACTGCAGAAAAGCCTCCTTTTGGAATAGTTTTCCCTCCCTGACTTCCCTGGCCTCTCTGCCCTCTGAGAGCCATAGGTTCACACGCCTAAGCTGCCCTTATAATCATCCGTCAACGCTTTCTCCCGGACACCACCCAACTCTCACACTTCAAACTCCCTCTTTCTCTAGGTCTCGATCTCCTCCTTCGCCCCCTAATGTCTCTGTCTTATCTTCTTCTTCAGCTCCCATTAGACTCAGTGACTCCTTAACTCCTTTTGTCCCTTCACTCCACTTCTATTTCCTTTCTCTTTCTCTCCCCTCTGTGTATCTCTGTGTGTTTTTGCGTGGGTGTGGGTCTGCGTGCGGGCTAAGTTACGACTGAGCATGGTAAAACAGCTTAGCACTTGCAGGCATAATGAAGTCAGGGCCCTAGGTCCCAGTAAAGGAGATCAATGCTGCTACTCAGCTGGCTCTGTGGAGCCTGTCAGCGTTTAATGATCGGATGAAAGTTGGATGGCCCCCGAACCAGCAGACAACCACTGGGATGTGTGGTACCACGAATCCCACGAGAAACGTCATGTGAAGGTGTTGACACTAGCCGGCACACGCATGTACAGTGCAGAGACACACAACACATTCTCAGCAGAGCACCCAGCCGCTCGGGTCTGTTGTGATGGATGTTTCTTACATGGCATGAAGGGTATAAAGAGATTGGAGGCAAAAACTAATGACAGAGATTTTCAGAAATAGAGAAGAGAGATGGGGGAGAGAGAGAGAGAGAGAGAGAAAGAAAGAGAGAGAGAGAGATGGCTATTGATTTCAGCTCCACTCGGGGAGACGAGAAACTGCAGCAGGCCAGCTAGCATGTTGTCAAGCTATATAATACTGTGTATTCCTTATATAAATAATGTGCTGTATTTGGAATACCTATACATGTAAACAGCTCCACATATGATGTGCTGTATTTGGAATACCTATACATGTAAACAGCTCCACATATGATGTGTTGTATTTGGAATACCTATACATGTAAACAGCTCCACATATGATGTGTTGTATTTGGAATAACTATACATGTAAACAGCTCCACATATGATGTGCTGTATTTGGAATACCTATACATGTAAACAGCTCCACATATGATGTGCTGCATTTGGAATACCTATACATGTAAACAGCTCCACATATGATGTGTTGTATTTGGAATACCTATACATGTAAACAGCTCCACATATGTTGTAATGTATTTGGAATACCTATACATGTAAACAGCTCCACATATGATGTAATGTATTTGGAATACCTATACATGTAAACAGCTCCACATATGACAACTGTACATGTAAACAGCTCCATATATGATGAGCTGTATTAGGAATACCTATACATGTAAACATCTCCATATATGATAACTCTACATGTATATTTACCATGTGGAGCGTTTTACATGTCAACAGTTCCACATACAGTTAAGTCCGGAAATATATGGACACTGACACAGTTTTCATAATTTTGGCTCTGTACGCCACTACAATGGATTTGAAATGAAACAACTGAGATGCAATTGAAGTGCAGACTTTCAGCTTTAATTCAAGGCGTTATTATTGTATTAAACATTTAGGAATTGCAACCATTTTTATACACAGTCCCCTTATTTCAGGGGCTCAAATGCAATTGGACAAATTAACACAATCAAAAATAAAATGTTCATTTTTAATACTTTGTCGAGAATCCTTTGCAGGCAATGACTGCTTGAACTCTGGAACACATGGACATCACCAAACGCTGGGTTTACTCCTTTGTGATGCTTTGCCAGGCCTTTACTGCAGCTGTTTTTAGTTGTTGTTTTTTCGTGGGTCTTTCTGCCTTAAGTTTCGTCTTCAGCAAGTGGAAATGCATGCTCAATCAGGTTGAGATCAGGTGATTGACTTGGCCATTGCAGAATATTCCACTTCTAACCCCTTAACACTAGAACCGCCAGGCCATTTTTACCCCCTATAACCGCCAGAGCTGAACGCCGTTTGGCATCATTAGCATACGAATCGTCCCTATTAGCATGGTCATTGTCCTGCGCACCATCACCATCTAGCCAGAGCATCAGTACATCTACTGAGTCATCATCAAACTATATAGAAGTATAAACAATAATGAATTACAGAATTTGTTTGTTTTCAAAGGTAAATGAATTTGAAAAATACAAGAATGTGTTTGTGTTTAAGGTTTTATCATATGAAAAAAAACACAAAAAAATGAATACACAGAACGATTATTTTTAAGAACATAGGCTATAGTATTTTAATTTGTTTATTAGGCCCTACAAATGTAAAAAATGAAAATTACTCAACACTTCAATTATTCAAAGGTAAATCCTTTAGTATTTAGTTTTCATTTTGATGATGTACAAGGTAAAATAAGAGACATTATCGACTAGTTTGCGACAATCAAAGGATATGCGCAAGAATAGTCTACATAGGCCTAAAGCACGGTTGCTTGATAAACACAATACATTTCAAAGAATGAATAACACATAGGATACAGCCTATTCGTAGAAATAAAATTGATAAAGTTGATAAAATTAATTTTCTCCAAATCGTGCATCTCTTCCAGACTCCTGTCTCGCAGTGGCATTTGGGGTCGACGTTGGTTAGTTAAATTTTTTTTTTTTGTGAAGAGGCTCAGGCATTGGTGGTGGCGGTTCAATATCTGAATCAGATGAAGACCCGGCATCCGACTCGTCAATTTTGGGGATTTATTTCTGATCCTCCATCTGACTCCATCTCATCTAAATCTTGCAGCATCTGCAATGCTGTCAGGGCGTCAAATTGTCGGGTTTGGTTTGCCATTGTGAACTAAACTCTGTAAATTGTGTCTGAGTTGTCTGACTTGCTCACCGAGTTCAGATTATATACACTTTCTACCCTCAATTCAGTCACATGCATAGGTGTGTCTGGGTTGATGAGGGGGTTATCGCCCATTCATCCATTGAGTTCATTGCTATTCCCTTGCTATTCATTAGATTCGATTAGACTAGGTTCCTGAGGTAGACATGTATGTGTAACAACTGAAAATGAATGTAAACAACGTGTATGCAATTTCTTAATCTTCAATAAAATAAGCAGTGAAAATTCAGAGAGAGACGATCGGATGTGTGTGCGATTTAGTTTCTCTTTTTCTCCTAAAATAAAAACAGTAAATTGTAATACCTTTGTTGAATTGGTGACTGGTGACTGCTAAATAATATCCTTGGTATTTCTTTTAGTGAATAATTATTTAGTCTAATACATTTGTAGGATCTTAATCTTCAGTAAAATAAGCAGAGAAAATTCAAAGAGTCGATAGGATGTGTGTGAAATTTAGTTTCTCCTTTTCTCCTAAAATAAAAACAGTAACTTGTAATATCTTTCTTCAATTAGTGAGTTGTGACTGCTAAACAATATCCTTAGTATTTTGTTTAGTGAATACCTTTTTAGGATAATACATTTGTAAATTTACATTTGATGAATTAGCCTACACAATAAGCTGATCCTCCTATTGAAAAACAGTACGTGTGATAAGTAGCCTATATCGTTTGCATTATGTTTCAATAATAGCCTAATTAAGCCATTTGTAAGTTATTCAAATTCAACCAAGGTCTGATCATCCTTCTGGGAGTATACTGCATTCATCCATTGACGTCAGGCATTCTGTAAATTGTTTTCTGTTCGTCAGTTTAGAATTCCGACAACGGAACAATGTAATATATGCCTATTTAGGAAAAGTTATGGAAGGAGGAGGGTGTAGCTTTCGAAATGGCAGTTTTATTTTAATTACAAACTCACATGCCAATTGGCGTAGGCATTTGGTGGTTCTGGTGATAAAAAACTTGTGGGTTGCTTTCGCAGTATGTTTTGGGTCATTGTCCATCTGTAAAGTGAAGCGCCGTCCAAACAACTTTGCAGAATTTGGCTGAATCTGAGCAGACAATATATCCCTAAACATTTCAGAATTCATCCGGCTGCTTCTGTCACATCATCAGTAAACACTAGTGACCCAGTGCCATTGAAAGCCATGCATGCCCATGCCATCCCGCTGCCTCAACTGTGTTTTACAGAAGATGTGGTATGCTTCGGATCATGAGCCTTTCCAAGCCTTCTCCATACTTTTTTCCTCCTATCATTCCGGTACAGGTTGATCTTAGTTTCATCTGTCCAAAGAATGCTGTTCCAGAACTGGGCTGGCTTTTTTAGACGTTTTTTGGCAAAGTCTAATCTGGCCTTTCTATTCTTGAGGCTTATGAATGGTTTGCACCTTGTGGTGAACCCTCTGTATTTGCTCTTGTGAAGTCTTCTCATTATGGTAGACTTAGATAATGATATGCCAACCTCCTGGAGAGTGTTCTTCACTTGGATGGATGTTGTGAATGGGATTTCTTTACCATGGAAAGGATCCTACGATCATCCACCACTGTTCTTCTTCCGTGGACGTCCAGGCCTTTTTGTGTGACAGAGCTCACCAAGCACGTTCTTTTTTTCTCAGAATGTATCAAACTGTTGATTTGGCCACACCTAATGCTATCTCTCTGATGGATTTTTTTTTGCAGCCTAAGAATGGCCTGTTTCACTTATATTGAGAGCTTTTTTGACCCTATGTTGTTGGTTCACAGCAACAGCTTCCAAATGTGAATGCCACTCCTAGAATTCCAGACCTTTTACCTGCTTAATTGATGAAGAAGTAACAAAGGAAAAGCCCACACCTGTCCATGAAACAGATTTTGAGTCAATTGTCCAATTACTTTTGGTCCCTTGAAAAAGAGGGGCTACATATTAAATAGTTGTATTTCCTTAACCCTTCCTCCAATTTGAATGTGAAAATCCTGAAATTAAAGCTGAGAGACTTCACTTTGAGCCCATATTCATTATTTAAGTGTAACTTGAATATATTTTGGTAAACAGCCAAAATCACAAAACTTGTATCAGTGTCCAATTATTTCCAGACCTAACTGTATAATAACTGTACACATGAACAGTTCCACGTATGATAAACTGTATTAGGAATACCTATACATGTAAATAGCTCCACGTATGATAATTTTACATGTAAACAGCTCCACATACTGTATGATAAGCTGTATTAGGAATACCTATACATGTAAACAGCTCCACGTATAATATCTGTACCAGTGATGTAGTGGTGAAAAAGGTGGGTAAACTATGAATTTCACTGGATAATTTTGATACGACAAATCATTCATCAATATAATCGAAAACGTATTACATTTTTAAACAGTATCAATTAATTGCATTTGATGCAAGTCTACTAAAAAGGAAGGGCTAGTATAGGTAATTAATCAGGTTACTAATCTAAAAAAAAAAAAATATCTGGACTGAACACACATTCCACCAAACATATTAATTTTCCCACTTCAATGGATTTGATAAAAATATTTTGGCATTTGTTATCAACAAAACATATGAATTAATTAACACTAGTAAACAACTAACCTCTCTCCTCTCTGCACCACTGTACTCTTTCTCTTCCCTGACTGTTTATTTACTCTCTGTGAAGCAATGTTTTAAATGCGAATTTTTTGGCATGATAATTATATTTACTGAATACATAGACAAGTTGATATTGGGGACAAACAAAAATTGCTCATTTTCAGTCTCTCACATATAGCTAGCCAGTTTACTAGCTAGCTACTACAGAAGCTAGTGAAACAGAGCTACTGCATTTAGCTAACTAGTACAGTAGGTGGCTAACCAACTAACTTAAAATATCAGAAACTACAGTATTTTGTTTACCATTTGATTACCTCCTTATCCAAGAGCCTGTTTTTTTTCGGGGGAGGTGAAGACAAGGAAGTCGCAGGAGTTAATGGACGTTTGAAAAACTTTCGTATGTCTGTCTTCTCTGTCTGAGTGCCAAGGTTGGGTAGTTCTGCATCTCCAGTGTATAGCGTGCATGCGCATGAGATGAGTTTTCTGTTGGATAGATGAAGGCAAATCGAGCATGTGCAGGTGAACATAATGAGCACACGTCATGTGCCTGAGCAATGCTGGGAACGCAGTAATAAGTAGGTAAACGATAACTAATTAAATGAAAATGTGTAAGTAATGTGTGTAAATGCTATTTCACAAATCAGAAGGTGCGTATACAGCATTTACTTGCTTTTACTTTAAACTACAACCATGCTCCGTTCATGTCTACAGCTCCACATATAATAAACATCTCCGTTAACAGTTCCACATATAACTGTGCATGTAAACATCTCTACATATGATATAAGCTGTATTAGGAATACCTATACACGTAAACAGCTCCAGATATGATTTAACTGTAAATTTAAACAACTCCACATATGATAACTATACATGTTAACAGCTCTACACATAATAACTGTACATGCAAAGGTCTCTGCATATGTACACAGCTCCACGTCACATATGATAACTACACATGTAAACAGCTTTATGTTTACTAACTGTACATAAAAACATCCTTATGTTTACTAACTATACATGTAATAACTGTACATTTAAACAGCTCCACTTATGATATACAGCTCCGGAAAAAAAATAAGAGACCATTTTCAAAAAGTTGAAAAGGAACGTTTTGAGTGAGGAACAGACGCGTTACATTTTCATTGGTCTCTTAATTTTAACCCTTCTGTTCCTCACTCAAAACCTTCCTTTTCGACTTTTTTGGAAAGGAAAGAAAAAAATGCAGTGGTCTCTTAATTTTTTCCGAAGCTGTACATGTGAAGAGCTCCACTTGTGATAACTGTACATGTAAACAGCCCTATTTAAAAAAAAATAAACTGTGTAAACAGCTCCACATATGATAACTATACATGTAAACAGCTCCACATTTGATAAGTATACATGTAAAGAGCTCCACATGTGATAGCTATATGTGTAAACCGCTCCACATATGATAACTAACCATGTCAACAGCTCCACATATGATAACTATAAATGTAATTAGCTCAATGAAGAGGTTTTAAAGATTGTTGTTATTATTATTATTTCTAATAATAATTGTATTATTGTATTACATGTTGATAGTGTCTTGTTCAGAGCAGTCCAACACCTTGAAACATTCCTGGAATATCTGAGAGTTGCTGTGATCATTATAACCGAAAGGGAATTCTTAGAAGTGTCTTATCAGAATTCAACACATAGAGTGTAACAGCACATACCTGTGTTTGCTTGTTTGTTCAGCAGAGTGTGGAGACGATGTGTGCATGTCTGGGTGTTTATTTATGCATGTGTCTATAGAAGGGTCTGAAAGTGCGTTCGTACGTGTGTTTAATGCTAATGCGGACGCGAGGAGTGACAGAGGCGATGGTGGGGTCAACAGGCTGCCTCTGTCAGAGAGGAAGGGGGAAAGGAGGGCTTGCCTGTTAGCCAAAGAGGCTAATTTACCTGTCGACTTACACAGGGAGCAGAGTGATCCACAAGACTTCACACCACCACCAACACACAACCTCTGTCTCTCCCCCTTTCTGCCGGTCTGTCTGTCTCTCTCGCTTCCTGTCTGTCTCACTCTTTTTCTCTTTTGCTCTTTCTCTCTCGTCTCCCCTCTTGGCTCTGCCATCTCCTACAAAACCGCCCTTTGTTGAAGGTTTCACTTCCACCACTTTTATCCGTTCCTACGTCACTTATCTCACGTTACGTATCCATCCCTACGTCACATTATCCGTTCCTAC
>JACXGI010013722.1:0-20490 GCA_016801175.1 Esox masquinongy | reverse complement strand
TGAGATACTGAATTTGGGGTTTTCATTAGTTGTCAGTTATAATCATCAAAATTAAAAGGAATAAACACTTGAAATATATCAGTCTGTGTGGAATGAATGTATACATTATACAAGTTTCACTTTTTGAATGGAATTACTGAAATAAATCAACTTTTTGATGATATTCTAATTATATGACCAGCACCTGTACATACACTTTGACTCTGAAGAAAAACTACTGTAAAAGCAACAAGAATACTGTAACTATTCATCATCTCTCCGTCTGGCTGGATCAGGCCATAAGATTTCATCCACATCACAGGCTATGTCTTCATTGGCAAGGCACCGTTAGAAGAATCGCCTCGTGTGACGAATCCACCCCTGCACAGAAACTGCTTCGATATGATCACAGGCCTGCTCCATGGCCTGAATGAGGGGCAAACGGTCATAGGGCCGCAGGTCGTATACCTTCCAACGCCATGCTGAAAAAAACTCTTCTATTGGAAGAGTTTTTTTTTCCTTCAGGAAGGGGGAGTATTGGGGGAAGGTATAAGACTTCAAATTCAGGGTGCTCATGGAACCAATTCTGGACCAGAGCAGCCCGATGGAATGAGACATTGTCCCAAACTACAATGTACCGCATCTGGTCCACTTGGTTTAATGCTGTGACAATCTCGTGCAATCTGTCGGGAAATGTAAGTATTAGATTTGCATTATAGGGTCCCAGATTTGCATGGTGGTGGAGGACCCCATTTTGTGTAATAGCAGCACAAAGGGTGATGTTACCCCCTCGCTGCCCTGGCACATTGGTGATTGCCCTGTGTCCAATTACATTTCTCCCTCTTCTTGTTTTCGCAAGGTTAAATCCAGCCTCATCCACATATATAAATTCATGTTGAATTTCTGCAGCATCCATTTGCAAGACTCTCTGAAACACAGTAAAAGACAATAGGATGCTATTCAATATCTATTGCACAGTATTTTTTTGTGCCAGAACATTATGAGCAGTGCATACCACACCATAGTAAGATGAACAATACATACCTCCACATACTCATTGCGCATATGTTTCACTCTCTCTCAATTTCTGTCAAATGGTACCCGATACGGTTGCTTCATGTATATTTGATTTTTCTTGAGGATTTGACCTAATGTTGACAGAGAGACTCGTTGGATGTTATTGAAAATATGGTCATCATTGATGATATTGGCTTGGATATCTCGCAGCCTGATACAATTATTGGTCAAAACCATGTTCACAATGGCGGCCTCTTGTGCACGAGTGAACATAGGGCCCCTTCCACCTTGGTGTCCTCAACCCTCAATCCTATGTAAAAAAAATGTATAAAAAAATACACATGCAGCCTACTGTCAAATGTCACAGTAAACAATATTGATGATAAGTACAGCTTCAGTTTCAATGTACTGTTAGCTTACTGTAGCTGGTTAGCTTACTTGTTTTCTCGATGAAATGTCCGAATTACTGACGCAACAGCATTTCTGCAGAGATTTGGTTGCACTCTTTGTCCAGCTTCCATCAGTGTCAGTCCATGGTTGATAACATGGTCAATAAGTGTTGCACAGATTTCTTGAGTCAAATTTGGTCCTCATCTTCTTTGTTCAGGTTCTATCAACATTTCAAGTCCTTCTCTACCTCTTCCTCTACCTGGGCCTCCTCCTCTACCTCCTTCTCCTCCTCTTCCTCTACCTAGGCCTCTTCCTCTACCTCCTTCTCCTCCTCTTCCTCTACCTAGGCCTCTTCCTCTACCTCCTTCTCCTCCTCTTCCTCTACCTAGGCCTCTTCCTCTACCTCCTTCTCCTCCTCTTCCTCTACCTAGGCCTCTTCCTCTATCTCCTCTTCCTCTACCTGGGCCTCCTCCTCTACCTCCTTCTCCTCCTCTTCCTCTACCTAGGCCTCTTCCTCTATCTCCTTCTTCTCCTCTTCCTCTACCTCCTTCATCTCCTCTTTGAGCTCCCCCTCTCATTCTCACTCTTCTTCTTCTAGCTCCTTCCATTTTGTTGAAGACAGGTGAACACACCTGCTGCCTTTTATAGCACACCTGAGTGCTGCATTTTCAAATTAGCACGTGTGCTTCCACACCTGTTGGATGTGATTATCCAATTCATTCATTAGTGTGGTCATTGGCAATCCGGGGCTTTGTAATGATAAGGAAGTAACCTCACAATCCTTATCTGTGTCTAAGGTTTGAAAATGTGTTTAGAGTTTTACAAATCACTGTGTGTAATGTTTTGCAAAAAGGGTGAAGCAGACATTGTGTGTAATGTTGTGCAAATCTGTGGAGGTGTTTTGCTCATTGTAATAGAATTTTGCAAATTGTGTAGTAATTTTTATTTTAGTGTGTAAACAATCGTAAAAAACTGTAACACACTAATCAGAATTGCAGGATCAATAAGTAGGGCCTAGTGGGGTGACCATGTGCTTTGGTACAATGGATCCTAACAATGCTGAAGTTGCAGGACAACAGAGAGGAAGGGGAATAAGATGAGGCGGTGGAGAGTGTATGACCGCAACACCTATGCACGGCAAAACCTAAAGGAGGTAATGGTGGACGCCTGTGGTTGATGTGTTTCTGAAGTCTATCCAGGGTTTTCTAAGGCACACAAGTGCATTTTCCCCACGCCGCCTGGCAAGAGCAAACAATGAGTGATGTTGATGAGATTTTATGGCCTTAACCCAGACCTGAGACAAGATGATGAGAACATTGACGCTGAGTAACCTGTACATTTGCTGCATTAGGAAATAAAGCTTTTGGAAATTGTGTATTTTATTTCTTATGTCTTATGTTTTGTCAGTGTGACAGTTCAAAGGTCAGCTTTTTGACCAAAACAGCATATGCAGTAGTATTCCCTTATCCACTAATGTAATTTATTACAGAACTGTTTTGAATTTCATTAGCCAGGGAGTTCCTGAAAGGGTTATCTGGATAGTCAGTGATGTGATTTTACAAAGTTCCAAATTATTTCTCTGATAACCTATTCTAAACATTTTGGTAGCAGTGTTCTGAATTAATCCCTCCAGTGTGTAAAAAGCAGTTAAGTAGTCTGTGTTTTTGACAGCTTGTGTGTGTTGCCTGAGGGCAAAGTTTGAATTGGGACCCAGAAGTTAGATGTTTGTACTGTTGGGTGTACGTTTTTAGAACTGTTTGTGAAGATTTGAAAAAATGGTGAGTTGTTCAAGGAATTGTGTCTAAGCAATTGAAAAAAACTGTAGTGTGACAGACATGATGGTGACTGGTTGAAGTTGTAGCAGCCAACTACAAGTTTAAGAGCTTTGCCGACCACGGTTGATCATGCGGGTGTTGTTGATTTTGTGATAGTATTTTCCAATATCTAGCAGTTCTAAGCTGCCTGTGCACGCTGAAATGAATCATCATCAACATTTCTTACATATTAAAAAACATCCATATTAGAAGACATCACTAATCTTAAGGACCAGGAGGTTATAGTTACTTTAAAAAAGTTACAGCTGAACCAAACACTGACAATCAAAACAGTTGTTATGGTTATACAGATTACATCTGGCTCTTCCGCTACAGGAGGGTCCTTCATCCGGGGTCCATCATCGTAGTCGTCCTGTGGTTTGCCACACTGGGCCAAGGCCCCTTCTGGGTTCAACGTATACCATCATGACAACTCCAGGTTAACTATGTGAATTTTTACCTAAGCGTGGACTGGTGGTGTAGTCAGTATATATGGGCATCAGTAAATCAGTAAGTCATTTTATTAGTAAAAACTAAATGGATGAATCTGTAGGTTAATCTGGGACAATCAGTCATGTAATCTGGGACAATCAGTCATTAAACATTGGGATGTCGCAAACTAAGGCATGTCTCTCAGTTCTATGCTAAACTGATCCTTCGTGTAAAACAACACACTCAGAGCCAGTCGGCAGCTGATGCGCACGAAAAATATTAACAGGCCTATAACTACTATGATTATAATGACTATACCAACCCATTCAAAGCCCACCCAGCAATACTGACCCCATAACTCAGCTATCCTGGATAATGGTCCTTTGATGTCATCACTGTGGGCCTGGTGGGAAACTTGTGTCATTTCATTAATTAGGTCAGAGACAGTGGAGTTCTAGTATGGCATAAATGTACAACATTCTTGTCCTATCAAAGCACAGGTTCCTCCCTGAGAGGCCAGCAGATAGTCTAAGGCTGCCCTGTTCTGTACAGCAATCAAGCGGGTAGCTCCTAGCTCCTCAGAAATCAGATTACTGGTCCTAGCAGTCACATTAGCAAGATGTTCTACCTCCAAAGCTAAATCATGCACCTGATCCAAGGACTGCATCACACCGTACATGGGCAATAGCATGCCCATCATTCGAGTGCCCCAGGTCTGCTAATTGGTCAGCCAGGATAGGTCTTGTGTGGGCCGCTGGCTACTAATGACAACAACAGGAAAAGAATCCGAAACTCGCATTGCTGGAATGACGACGGGGGAATGGGAGCTATTATTGACCTACCTATAACCATGTGACAGAGGGAGTGTCCCAAGAGTACTGACCCTGCGCCTTCTGTGTATACACCAAGTCAGAGGTTTCGGGGCCGTGATGGTTACCGGGACAGCCTTTCCTTTACAAAAGTAGCATAGGGTGGATGTTTCTTCGCATCCAATGTTATCTTTCACCATTGGACTTGGCCCACATTTCCTGTTGGGCTGGGTATTATTGGGAAACAATAAAGCACATTTGTCACAGTGAGAGATTGGAACAGACATAAGGGGTACACCCCCCATGGAACTGTGTGGTATTAGTCCACATATCACACACTTTCCCTTTCTTGTGGCTCACGCATGAGCATCTTGGGAAAATCATGGTGGGTCTCTGTTACCTTAGGCCTGTTACAGTTCACTACTACCACCTGATGGCCTGGGCGTATCACCAGACGCTCCAGTTTTAGAGCCCCTTTAGGAGTAGAGAGAGTACAGTAGAACACAGTTCCATTGATTAATGTTGAGGGATTAATTATAGAGCATAAAATTCCAACTTCGTATCTCATGGGCACATGGGTTATCATTACTTTTTCTGGGCAGTTGTTACCTAGTACGGCTGCTTTACTTTGGTCCCATGAGGCTGTTTTACACATTCGGGCAGAAGATTTTGGTGAGGCAGAGAGGAGACTTACTGTTGGTCTTAGGGGACCCTGGTGTCAACAGACATTCTATATGGGCTACCCTGTCTCCCTTGCAAACTAATGGAGGAGAGGCAGCTCGTCTGCTTCTTACCTCTGGTTCCAATTGATTTGTAAATTCGGATATGAGTGGGACGAGTGTTGGTTCTCCCTACGGGCCACCCATCGCACCTGGATATCTCATCCAATGAGAGCACCCTGCTCGCTTTTTGAGGTAGAAATAATGAAAGACATGCATACAGTGTAAAACTAGAGGGAAATCTAGCCTTTCATCTAATTGTAATGTATAGGAGAGAGAGAGCCTCCATTTTCCCTAATAATTGGTGTGGAGAATATATATGAGTGTTGGGTGTTTTGACAAAGACCTGTTTTAGGGAAGAACCCCTGTGGGAGCCATTCATTGTTAGTAGCTAAATTCAGTCCTCCTGCTATGCAATTTGGATACCCAGGGCTAGAGATTCTGCCTTCTTGCCTGGGATCTTACTGCATTTCAGGTGTATTTCTGCTCCTGCACATTGTCAATGTGGGCTCCCACTAAGGTCCCTGCTGGGTCTATTCTTCCCCCTTTGGACTTTGCTTTCCCCAAAATGTGTTGTTGGAGGGTGTGGGTGAGTGGTGGAAGTGTTGAGGTGCAATGTAAGTGTGTTTAAGTGTGTTTACGTGTGGTGACATCTGGTTTCTTTGATTGTTCGCTTCGGCTGTCAGAGTCATTTTTTCCAGGCCTCCCTTGGCAGTCCCTGTGGATTCTAGTCTCCACAGAAATCCCACAAGCAGGCTGACCAGGATTGCAGATATCATACTGAGGGGAGCAGAGGACGTGGTCACCTGATTTTCCTGCTCTCGTGTTTATCTGCCAGCTTTGTCCTTCTTTGAGTCCAGGCTGGACTCCTGATGTACGTCATCCTGTGCTGGAGGGTCGGGGTCTGGTTGGCAGTGGTTAGCCTGGATCCATGTGTCCTTTCCTAAGATGTTGAGCAGTCGTGTTGTTCATTGGGGCCAACTGCTGAGGCCCATTGTCAATCAGTTGTTGCTTCCTTCACAGAAGGAAAATCAGTTATCTTTACCGCTGTTTTCCTGGTTGGCAGGAATTGTTTGGGCTTCCCAATGGAGTCCTTCCATTTTCATCTGGTAGAATTTTCTTTTCAGCCATTCAATGTCTTTACCCATCCCAATTTTAACTTTACTCCCCTTGGATTTTAATTTAGCTAGTACATTCTAGTTACAAGTTTTGACCTCCCGCTCCATTTGACCTGATATAAGGCAACCTCTATCCCAATACATGTCAAAGTCTAAATTTATTTGTGAAGTTACTCCCCAGTCCTCTCCCTTTACCTGGCACATAGCCCTGTTGTTGTCCTCGTCCACTGACATTTCGACCCAAAGGCCTCTCTGCCTCAGTCTTGATGCTGTACACACACAGTCTCATCTTCTTCTGTAGTAAGCGACTGCGTCTCAGATCTGTTGCTGTTGGGCATAAGGGTCAAGGTTCAATTTCAAGTTGTGTTGTTCTATCTCTCCGGTGGATTGGAGATGTGTTCCAGACATAACAAGGAGGTCAGGCCTTCTGCCTTTCCCCAAACAAAATGTCCGTTATACCACAAATCTTTTTCTGGAACTCAAAAGGTGCCAAAGGGAAAGGTTGCAGGAGGTTTCACTTCACATGATTGTTCCCAATTCGTCTTCATGCATTGAGTTAGAGGTCTGCCACACCATCCTTATAGGAGAAAGGTCAAGACAAAACACTGCATCAGTTTAATTATTCTCCTGGGCCCTAGCAAACAGGCTACAACAATACTAAAAATTACACTCAACTATTAAAGAGATGGTGGGACCATTACTTAAATGTCAGAAACAAAAATGTTTCAGTCATGTGAAAAGATCACAGGTCACACCAACTTAAAACAACTATGAATTAAGATTTGAAATAAGAATAGGAAATATAAAAATAAAATGTAAGTGTAGTGAATTTGTCAGTTTGTCTAATTAAGTTGTTTAAATCGGTTCTAAAGATATCATTCACTGGTCAATAGGTTCTAAATAGTAAGGTAAGTAAAGACTGATCTTTTGGTGCTATAGGGGTAGGGCTTTACAAAGCACTATTTCACCAACATCACAAATTAGCTGAAATAAAACCCCAACATGTCCTGGAAGTATAACAATGAACAAGAGTAGATAATAGGGCTTTGCTGGCAAATTGCTAAGACCCAAACATGAAATTAAATAATAAAACACAAAAAAATAAAGTAAATGAAAATACAACTCCCCTCTGCTCTCTGATCTCCCCGTGTCCTGGTGAATGGCTCCTGACTGGTGTAGTCATGGATGTTGATGCCACACACTGGTGAGCTCTGCAGCACAAAAAGGCCTGGATGTCCACAGAAGACAACAATGGTGGATGATCGTAGGATCCTTTCTATGGTAAAGAAAACCCCCTTCACAACATCCAGCCAAGTGAAGAACACTCCAGGAGGTAGGCATAACATTATCCAAGTCTACCATAAAGAGAATACTTCATGAGAGCAAATACAGAGGGATCACCACAAGGTGCAAAGCATTCATAAGCCTCAAGAATAGAAAGGCCAGAGTCTAAAAAAGCCAGCTCAGTTCTGGAACAGCATTCTTTGGACAGATGAAACTAAGATCAACCTGTGCCAGAATGATGGGAAGGGAAAAGTATGTAGAAGGCTTAGAACGGCTCATGATCTGTTCCAAGCCTTGTGGTGGAGGCAGTGTGATGGCATGGGCATGCATGGCTTCCAGTGGCACTGGGTCACTAGTGTTTATTGATGTGACAGTAGCAGCCGGATGAATTCTGAAGTGTATAGGGATACATTGTCTGCTCAGATTCAGCCAAATTCAGCAAAGTTGATTGGATGGGGCTTCACTTTACAGATGAATCATACAAAACATACTGTGAAATCAACCCAGGCAAAGAATGATATTTAACTGGAGGCTTAGACTAGGTGTGCCTTGCTGACTCGCTCTAGGAACTGCTTGTGATGGGTTTAGGCACCTGCAAGTCCAATCAAGGTGAATTCACAGGTGATTACACTACCGTTCAAAAGTTTGGGATTACTGAGAAATTTCTGTGTTTTCAAAATAAAATAAAATATTTTGTCCATTAAAATAACATTGAATTGATCAGAAATAAAGTGTAAACATTATTGATGTTGTAAAAGACTATTGTAGCTCGAAACAGCTGCTTTTTAATGGAATATGTAAATAGGCGTACAAAGGCCCATTATCAGCAACAATTAGACCTGTGTTCCAATGGCACATTGTTTGCTAATCCAAGTTTATCATTTTAAAAGGCTAATTCATCATTAGAAAACCCTTTTGCCATTTGTTGTTCTGAGAAATTAAGGCTATTCCATGCAAGAAACTGCCAAGAAACTGAAGATCTCGTACAATGCTGTGTACTATTCCCTTCACAGAACTGCGCAAAAAGTCTCTAATCAGAATAGAAAGAGTGGGAGGCCCTGGTGCACAACTGAGCAAGAGGACAATATATTAGTGTCTAGTTCAGAAACAGGCACCTCACAATGTCCTCAATGTCCTCATGCAGGCCTTCAAGGCAGTGTTGCAAGGAAAAAGACATATCTCAGACTGGCCAATAAAAAGTAAAGATTAAGATGAGCAAAAGAACACAGACACTGGACAGAAGGTATGGTGGAGGTAATGTGAAGGTCTGGGGTTGCTGGAGTGATAACCTTCCTCCTACAAAGAGATTTGTAGGAGGAAGGTTATCACTCCATTTTCACTCCATGCAGTCAGTTTCCTCCTACAATAGGACAATGACCCAAAGCACAGCTCCAAACTATGCAAAGAACTATTTAGGGAAGAAGCAGTCAGCTGCTATTTTGTCTATAATGGAGAGACCAGCACACTTACCGGATCTCAACCCTATTGAGCTGTTGTGGGAGCAGCTTGTCCGTATGATACGTAAGTGCCCATCAAGTCAATCCAACTTCAGGAAGCATGGGGTGAACTCTCTTCAGATTACCTAAACAAATTGACAACTAGAATGTAAAAAATCTGTAAATGGAGGATACTTTGACGAAAGCAAAGTTTGAAGGGCCCAATTATTATTTCATTTAAAAATAATTTAAAACCTTATCAATGACTATATTTATTATTAATTCTGCTATATTTCTTATTCGCTTTCATGGAAAACAAGGACATTTCTAAGTGACACCAAAGTTTTGGCAGGGCTGTTAATATTTTCTGGTTGAAACAAGTACTGTAGCATGAAAAAAGCAGCATGGCAAATGGATGTGCTACAGATGGAACTTTGTCTCTGAATTTGTGGGGTGGCGAAGGCAGGGCCATTTATGAAAATATACATGTGGTATTTACTGAAAAATTTAACTTCTCTGGGTGTGTGTGTGCGCACTACTTATTTGGTGCCAAATTGGAACATATTAGTCTACTGTCCTGTCAGTGAAAATAATTATAATCTTTTTTCCCCAAATGTTACAGTGACAACAATAAAAGATAAAAGGTTGCATGCTACCACGATATCTTCAGAAGCAGCCAGGAAATTAATGGCCAGAGACAATATAAAGAATTAAAAAATGGTTTAAATTTAAAAAAAAAAAAATTTCCCCCTCAAAGATTTCAGTTTGTTTTTCAATTGAATTGTTCACGTTATAGGTCACATTAAAGGTGGAAGAAGTTCTGACATGATTTATCTTTGTCTCATTCTTTTACATCACAAAAACCCGGCATTTTAACAGGGGTGTGTAGACTTTTTATATCCACTGTATATTACCTTATATATTTCAATGATGGCTTTTATTTTGAAAAAGAAAATCTGAGTTTGCACAGCTAGCATAATATCCTTCAGCTAGAAGAACGGTAATGAAGCCTCGAATGGCCATCACTAGCTCTGACCCAGTCATCTAGCCATCACAATTTGGCCCTTGTCAAAGTCACTCAGATCCTCACGCTTGCCCATTCTTCCTGCTTCTAACACATCAACTTTAAGGACAGAATGTTCACTTGCTACCTAATATATCCCACCCACTGACAGGTGCCATGATGAAGATGATAAAGAGATTATCAGTGTTATTCACTTCACCTGTCAGTGGTCATAATGTTATGGCTTATCAGTGTATATGCTATGCCAATATGTATTCACATTTCCTACTTCTATCTTTTCATTATCGTAGACATTTGTTGTATTTTAGTTTTCAATGTCCACAGTGGGGAGTGTAGGAACTCTTAGTTGTTACATAGAGGGGCAAGGATTGTTTGTTCCATGTCAGATATAACTGTCACTATTCCTATGGGCTTGGCATTCCTTGTTTAGGCATACAATATATCTATTCCTCTGTTTCCATGGAAATGGATAAGGTACTAGACACGACCATCCTGGGATTTTGCTTTATAACACAAGCTACCCCAATATTAATTGTTAGATGGTGGGAACTTACACTGGTGAGAGCTGTGATTGTACCGTCTTGAGACATGTACTATGACTGCTGAATAAACATCGAACACTCTAACCCTAATTCATTCTTTCACATGTGTATCTACCTGAACAACTATTAGTCTGATGGTTAAAAATACGTAGGTGTAACAGGTATAATTATGGAGATGAGTATCACGAGGTTGGCATAGTTCTGGACGAATCTGGACAATTGCTTCTAGTGAAACAGAAATGTGCAGGACTTAAATCTGTAGCTTATTGCTGATTTTATACAAATAAAACATAACATGTACTTATTCAAAACAAGTAAAATATACTCCTGTAAGGTATGACTAATAAGCAGTTTTTATATGGTTTTGGGCTGTGCAAAAGAGTGGATAGACTCCAATTATTCGCTACAATCGCTCGTGCATAAAGCACCTACTTTTTGCGGCTGCTGTAAAATTATGTTTGAAGTTTATTTTTCTCAGACTCACCCACATAAACACAATAGGAGTTGCAGGGAACAATAAATGGAACAATAGATTCTAAATATTGTTTGTACTCTTGAAACATTAACTCTGCATCATATTAGCAACCGCAAATACATGGTCTGTCTTTCCAAAAAAATCACGACATGCTGTAACAGTAGTATTCATAGAAGCACCAGGCATGTTGTCAATACAATCTTTGCATTAGCCTTCCTCATGAAACTTTCACATTGAATTAATTTAGCATTCAAAGTACATGCAGCTTTCCACGTTAATTAATTCCATCCAGTCACCAATATTGTCATCAGAGTTAATAGATAACTGCAAGGCCTGACTAATAGCCTACTACTGCTCCAGGTACGCTTTGTTTTAGTTTGATGAGGTGCAATTGCCGTACTGAGGTCCTTCATTGTTTGCATACACAAGCACGGTGTGGCTGCTATCACCTGATGATCAAACACGCTTAGACAGGGGCAGCATGCTGAAAATTAATTTCCCAGATGTGTGTTGGTTTTTGCTTTGTAAACCAGTGTTGAATAAAAAGGGATGGGATATTTTTAATTAGTTGAGAGCCTTCTGTGTCAAAAACAAGATTTGTTTGAGATTTTGCTGCAAAACATGTAAAAACTGCATGTACTTCAGAATTGCTTCAGAAACTGAAAAGCTCTCTCTGTATCCAAAAACATCACCTCCTCACCTCAAGGCTTTAGTTACCTAAATAACTTGTCTCATCTCGTTGTAGTCTATGAAGGTAAAACAGTGACATAATTTTTGTAGGCATAAAAAAGATTTGTAATTAGTTTTGTAGTTATAAAAAAGATTTGCATACTTCTAAAAATTTTTGCAAACATGTAATACATTTTGTAGTTGTAAAAAATTTTTCATTCTTATAACTAACTTGTTATTTGGAATCATGAAACTCATTAAACTTGCCAATGTTAAATACCGACGCAGAGTTTTAATTAATGAGTTTCATGAACACAGTTACAACCCCCCATTAGAAGTGTACACAATTCTATAAACAAAGCATTGACATTTTTGTTTGAAAAATAATCCATCTGTTTCTCATTTAAATATTATTGGTAACGAGATCTTATTAAAGATTCATTTTAGACTTTAATAAATATCCACTGTATATAGGTATAAAGTATCTTTCTAAGTTGTTTCCTCCCGATCATTCCCTCTACGACCAAAATGTAGACAGAAACAAGTACACAACTTTCCAAGGAGAGTTCGTTCAGTTGGCTCCGTACACAACTGAACAAAGACAGGAACATCCATTAAGCCATTAGGGGCTCCTTCCCAATGCCTCTATACTTGCCGCTAACAGCATTGTCTTTGCTGGGTAACACTGTGGTGTTTATTGTCTCCATCTTGTTACATTTAGTGAGTGGAAGTAAAGCAGTCCTGCTGGAACACCCATGGAAAACCTGTGGTACAATAACACCAACAGGTCAATGCTAATGGACGGGATTTGTTATTTTTGCTTTCACTTTTTTCTCATGTATTTTCACTCTTTCTCACAGACTCTTCCATAAAGTCTTTCAGTGGCACCAACGCTAGATGCATAACAGTAGCAATTAGAGTACCAGAGAGGAGAAGGGCAGAAGAGCATTATGCTGAAGCTAGACTGCAATTGTACCGAACATGAACATTTGACTTTACAGTATAATTGTATAATTTTCACTAAGACATTCAGCAGGAAACGTTTTGCAACAGACTCCCCGAAAAACATAAACATCAGTTTTATATTATCATATTGATGGGGGAATGTTAATGTGAAGTAGAGTAAATGTGTATTTACTGGATTATTGGCTGTGTGAGTAAGTTAAAGTAATATGTTAGTGCTTCTGTTGAGTGTGTGGGAACGTGTTCAGTTGAGACCAAAAGTTTACATACCTGCACTGAAGACATTCAAATGTTTCACAGTTCTACACATTTCATCTTGCCATACAATTACTGTGTTAAGTCAATTAGTGTATCTACTTTATTTCCATAAGAGTTCAATCCAAATAATAGAGACAGATTTATTTCAGCTTTCAGATTTTCAGTGGGTCAAAAGTCTACATACACTTTTTGGTGGCATTGCCTTTTAATTGCTTAACTTGAATCAAATGCTTGTTGTAGCGTTCTCACAATACTTTTCCAGACTTTTTGCCCATTCCTCCTGACAGAACTGGTGTAACTCATTCAGGTTTGTGGGCCTCCTTGCTCAGATAAGCTTTTTCAGCTCAGTCCACAATATTTCTATGGGATTCAGGTCAGGGATTTGTGGCGGCCACTCCAATAATTCTAATTTGTTGTCTTTAAGCCATTTTGTTACATCTTTGAGTGGTATGCTTAGGATCCTTGTCCTACTAGAAGACCCAATTGCGACCAAGTTTTTACTTTCTTGCTGATGCCTTGAGGTGTTGCTTCAGTATTTCTAGATAATCCTCTTTCCTCATGATTCCATCTATTTACTGAAGTACACCAGTCCCACATCCCGCAAAACACCCCCACAACATAATGCTGCCACCACCGTACTCTACGGTTGAGATGGTGTTCTTCGCATGAAAACCACACCCTTTTTCCTCCATACACAGCTCTGATCATTGTGGAAAAAGTTATATTTTTTTTCGTCTGACCAGAGAACACTCCTCCAATAGGCTAGGTTTTTGTCCTGGTGATCATCTGCAAACTTCCTTCTGGCTTTTTATGCTGGTCTTGGAGTAGGGGTTTCTTCCTTGCACGAAATCCTTTCAGGCCATGGTGATGTAGGATTCTCTTAATGGTAGATGTAGATACTAGATACATTGGTACCTTCTGTCTCCAACTCCTTACCTAATTTGCTTGTTGTCGTCTTGGTCCACAATTCTTTTTCTGAGGTCTTGGCTGAGTTACTTGGATTTTCCCCTGGTATGAAGTGCAAAAAGGCTCTGGCTCAATTACTCAATAACTCCCAATTGTCAGTTGGCCAATCATAAACTTCTAAAGTCACTGCTTCAATTTCTGGAATTTTCCAGGTGATTTACAGAGACTGGGTGTGTATAATCTTTTGTCCCACTGGAATTCTTATACAGTGAATTAAAGCTGAAATAAATCTGCATTGCATTGATAATTTTCAAATGACCTCTAACGCGACCAAAGTAGGTGTCCTAATTTACTTGAAAAAAATTGGTAACATGAACTGTGTAAAAACTTAAGTTTTAATGTCTTTAGGTGTATATAATGGCATAGGTGTATGTAAACTTTTGGCCTCAACTGTATATGTGTGTTTGTGCATGGGCCATCTGGCAGTCTTCTTAAAGGGGTGATTGGTTTCAATAATCACCTCTCATTTCTTTCACCCCCTCCCTCCTAGCCTTCTGTTTTCATTAGCAAGTCAGTGGCAGTAAGCCCTCTTCAGGAGCCACTACTACTAGTCCAATTAGTGGTAATTTTACAGGTCCATCAGCAGGCCACAGACACTTTTCAATTCAGAGCTTCCTTGCCTCAATGGTTACCCATAGCAAGCATTGCACAGTGAAACTATTACTTTCACATCCACGACTCCGACTCCCCACTGGCGTTCGGACTTGCTGGCCTACCGAGACCACCGGCTCAAACCCCCGGCCCCATGCAACAGATGCACGATGTAACGCACACCCGTTCTGCTGCACACCTGCACATCATCACCAATCATCACCTGTACATAGCCCAGGGTTGTGCACTTGTCCATGGGCTGTATTGTTTCTATGTTCTGTTTTCCTGTGTGCGTGTTCTTGGTCCTTTGGACCTATTTCTCTTTGTATTGTACATTTACTCCACGTTTGGAAGTAAAGTACTGTTTTGTCTGAAACTTTTTTCTGCCTCCTTCACTTGGCACAAACCGTGACAGAAAACAGCACCTAAAAACGGAAGCAGCAGACATACTACAAACTGTTCTGCAGACGGCTGAGGGACATGGTCGGCGCCTCCATCACCACAAACAGCAGTTGGCTCAACTCGGTTCAGTGATGTCTGAGTACTGCAGGCTATTCACCGCCCTCCCCCCTTCATTTCATACTCTGTTGAACAAAATATATTAAAGATAAAAATCTTTACTGTACATTGTGTAATTAATTGAGAACAAAATGACGTAACAATGGTCAGTGGAAACCAAAATCACCAACCGACTGAGGGTTGGATTCAAACTCACACCGAAAATTAAGGTAAACAATTAAAATCACAGGCTGTTCCAACTTGCGTGAATTTCATCACGGCAACTCATTATGTGACTCATTAGTGTATGGCCCCCATGTGCCTGTATGCACTCCCGACAATGTCTGGGCATGCTCCTGATGAGACGGCAGATGTTGTCCTGGGGGATCTCCACCCAGACCTGGATCAGGGCATTAGTGAGCTCCTGGACAGTCTGTGGCACTACTTGGCGGCGTCAGATGCACAAATACATAACGTCCTAGAGGTTCTCAATTGGATTCAGGTCTGGGGAACGTGAGAGCCAGTCAATGGCATCAATGCCTTTGTCATCCAGGAACTGCCTACACACTCTGGCCACATGAGGTCCAGCATTGTCCTGCGCCAGGAGGAACCCAGGACCCACTGCACCATCGTAACTTCTGACGATGAAAATTTCATTCCGGTACCTAACAGCAGTCAGGATACCATTGGCTAGCACGTGGAGGTCTGTGCGAACCTCCCTATGCCTCCCCAGACCATCACTGACCCATCGCCAAACCGGTCATGCTGGATGATATTGCAGGCATCATAACGTTCACCACAGTGTCCTCAGACACTTTCACGTCTGTCACGTGCTCAATTTGAACCTGCTTTTATCTGTGAAGAGAACAGGGCGCCAATGTCGGACCTGCCAATTCTGGTGTTAGCCGGCGAATGTCAATTAAGCTGGAAGGTGCTAGGCTGTGAGCACAGGTCCCACTAGAGGACGTCGGGCCCTCATACCACCCTCATTTCTTACAGTTTGGTCAGTAACATGCACAGCAGTAGCCTGCTGGAGGTCATTTTGTAGGGCTCTGGCAGTGCTCCTCCTGTTCCTCCTCGCAAAAAGGAGCAGATACTGGACCTGCTGCTAGCGTTATGCCCTTCTATAACCCTGTCCAGCTTATGGAAAATTAATTTATTACCATATCCTTATTTATCGTTATTCTGCAAATCAACTGTAATAAATGGACTGTTTTAGACTGGGCCTGAATTTGCTTTAGACTGTTCATGGTCCCCATGGATAGGAGAAGACCTAGGCCAGCATGCTCTGTTCTTAGGTGTGATTATGGCCACAACCGAAGGCGCCAGGCCTCAAACCTTTCTTATCTATGGCCCAGCTACAGATGGCTCCAAGGTGAAGTTGCCTGTGTCTCCTCTGTTTATTCCATTTTGGCAGGACAGAGACTAGGGGTAGCTCAGATCAGGAGGTCTGTTAACTCTAACCTAGACCTATGGTTGCACTGACAGTGTAGGGTCCCATCTTGTTTTCCTATTAGTATGACGACATGTTTTTGTATGTATCTTATAGCATAAGAGATAATATTAATTGAGGGCTGACAAGGAGGGGTATAAAGAGGTGAAAGCAATAATGTATGATCAGAACAATTGTTATGATACTACTCTGTACTTGTACTCAATCTCTGTTTTGACAATTGTTCCTGTGGATCCACGTAATTAAACTGAAATAATCAACTGTTATACAAATAACTGTTGAGTTTCTTTTCATAATAAATTGCGAACATTTTTCCATCTTCCACAAGCTCTCTGTCACAGTTGTGTAGTTTTGGAGAGGAGGAACCAGGCGCAGGCAGAGCGGCAGTCGATGTAATATTTTAATAGAAACAAACACCGAGCACTCTAAACAAACTGAAGGAAAACGAAGGCTGAAACAAAACAAAACACTCATCATTGACATGTAACATACTGAGACAGGGAACAATAACCGACAAGTGAGGAGAGCAGAGGAGAAACATGTAAACACATACTGATGACTTAATTGGGACCTGGTGTGAGCGATGATTGGACACAAGACAATGAATGAGTCCGGGGTGAGTTCGTGAATGACTGGAAACTGGGAAAAGAGCTGTCCGTCACCTCACCGTTACACTCTTCTCGTGTAACGGCCCGTCTCCTGGTATCTCCTCCATGCTCTTGAGTACTGGGAGACACAGCAAACCTTGTGACGGCACGTATAGGTGTGCCATCCTGGAGGAGCTGGACTACCTGTGCAACCTGAATGGGGTACAGGTACCGTCTCATGCTACCAGTAGTGACAATCAGTCAGGAAGAATGAGGAGACAGCAATTGTCTGTGGCCACCACCTGCAAAATCATTCCCTTTTTGGGGTGGTTTTGCTGTTGCCTCTCCAGTGCACCTGTTGTCACATTCATTTGCACAAAAACATTGATTCACAATCGCTTATGCTTCCTACCTGGAAAGAGTTTAACTGACTTGGTGTTATACTGTGCTGATTACATGTTCCCTTCATTATTTTGAGCAGTGTAATTCAATCCCTCTAACATAGGATCTTTTGGAGGAAAGGAGAGGCTTCAGAGGGCCGTTGTTAAAGAAACAGGAAGCAGAATAAGTGGTGAACAAGTAGCTTGGTTAGCCGGCCAGGATACTTACACATAAACCAGTTAGAATTTGTTTTCCTAAAAATAAAGTGTTTTCCGCCCACCGTCTATCAAAGTTCCAGTCAGAATTATGTGTTATGCAAGCACTTGCTGATAAAAAATGATGGAAATCGTTACCTTTTCATGGTAGTAGTCATTTTCTCAAAATAATCTTTTGTAAGAGTACTAAAAAAATAAGAGCAGAACGGAAGTGACCAGGGCTTTTGCATCTACTTTGAAAGAGAGTGTATTTCCCAAGAAAGTCCAAACAGACTCTGGAAAATAATCCCTTAATCGCTCTTTTAAACCAGAAAAGGAACCAGGTAAGCCTAGTTCAGCCGGCCCAGAATTAAAATTAATTAACATTGTTGCCCTCACTGGATATGAACTCGGGTCTCCCACGTGAGAGGGACTGTCTTTAACCACTACGCCACAGCACTACACATTTCACCAATCGCTAGACACCATTCAGCATTGTGTTAAACTGGCTAACATTTCTTATTAAGTTTACCTCTACCACAAATAGTGTCTATGAACTATGGCTTTTGCCACTGGCCGTTTTAACAGCTTATTAGCCAGTAATAGGCTTACTAGTATGTACTAACTTCCTAGGAATAATCCTAAGAATTGAGCAATTGCTAGCAAGACTAAAGATGAACTTTTACCTGCCAAAGCTATTTCATTTCATGGCACCAAAACATTCGTTTTTCTTTTATTCGTGAATGACATCGATACAATAACTATAGGTGACGATAACTGACTTTCTTGTCAAGTGAAAAGACGAGAGAATCGTGGAAACCCCAACTCTTCTACTGCCCAAGGGGTTTTCACAAAGCCTATATTATTACTCCCAAAAGCATGCACAGATGCGTACCTTTGAAAATCCACCAGAAACAGTCGCAATATAACCGTAAACAGTTTTAGTTTAGGCTTACTATAACGTAGCTACTGAATGTTGTATGTAGCCAACTACATTTTTGCCTATCCTGACCCAAAAAGCATGCACAGATGCGTACTTCGAAACTCTACCAGAAACAGTCGCAATATAACCGTAAACAGTTTTATTTTAGGCTTACTATATTGTAGATACTGAAGGTTATAGCCAGCGAAGTTTTTGTCTTTTCGGAACAAATCCAAATGCATACTTTGGCTTGACTGTGGAGATTCGATCGCGGGACCTATAGCTTGAAGGTCCACTTCTCTAACCACTATGCTATTTTACCTCAAATGGTATTATAATACAATATTATGCTTCAGATAAATATGGATACTTCAAATGTCTGACACTATCAGAGCAGTATAACACCTTAAGCACCAAACAATGTAACTAGGTAGTTGCTTGAAATTTTCAGAATGTAATAAGTGTTGAATAATTGTATGGTAAATATAACTGAATGGATGTTTATCAGTCTTCCCCAGCGCAGAGCATATTAATGAATTCACTTTTGCTTGTTGTACGATAATGATGGGGTCAGAAGAGATAATCATTATAATTTTCTAAGGTATGTTTACTTAAGTATGTGTATTAACATCAATGATTGAGCACACTATTTCTTTAATACTTGTTTAATTGCGATGATCAAAAGACTATTACAGGTGGCAACAATAAAAACAATAACTTTCCAGATTTTCATTTAAAATGAAATGAAAAACTGTAAAAATATGTTGACTTTGGTAGGGCATGGGCATATAGCCAATGTACCCATGCGTTATTGTTAAATTACAACTCAGATTTCATTTTAACTGCCATGTCTACAATTTAAAGGTACAATTGATAAGTTTAGCCCTCAGAAGTGGAGCTGTAGAAACCAATGAAAATAGAGAAATTACTAAACTACTGAGAATGGATTATCTACTGAGGCTTAAACACATAACACCCTCTCTACCAAAGGCACATTATTCATAGCTAAATCATTGGTTAAAATGTTCATGTCACCAGAATGATTTAAGGTGAACTAATGTTAGTTTAGACTGAGACTCTTCTAGCATTTATTTTTGATGAAATAATCAAGGCAAAGTTGCATTCCACTAAGGCTTGAAAGCATGACACAATCTCTAAATGGTCAAATTATTATTAGCTAAACCATTTGTTATATTGTTCATGTCACCAGAATGATTTTAGATGGACTAACGTTAGATTAAGCTGAGGTTGGTTAAACCTATTTCCATTAGCTAACATTACTAGCTAGCTAACGTCGATAGCATGTATCTCTAACGTGAGCCATTTTTTGCTAGGTAGTTACTCTGCTAGGTAGTTATTTATAAATTAAATAATCATGAATTCCAATATGAATTCAATATGAATTCCATGTACAGTATAGTGTGTGGAATTGGGGGTTAAAGATGGACAACAATATATTGTTTTGCTAGATGTTGCACAGTGCCCCATGATTTCACATTATATTTGTAATTTTACAAACTCTCCTGAGTATTTCGGACAATACATTCACAGCGGTACTGAAGAGTTTTTCCGCAAAAATTATCCAATGTACATTACAGTGGGGGGATGGAAAATAAGGCCTGTGGGGCAATAGCATTAAGATAACATGCAAGTCTGCTAGAGGCTAAGTAGAACTAAGAAACATTGTACCTGCATTAGAGGAGGGGGTGACAGGATCCTTATCTCACTAGAATAGTTGGGAGCAAGAACAGACCGTTTGGTATGTGGTAATAAATGGGCAGAATGCCAAATAAGGGAAAAGACGCTGGAGCTAGAAGTCGATTGGTTGGAATAACAACAGGGAAACCCGAAGACGGCAGCTGCCATGAGAAGATGTGTTAAACAACGTATATCTTACCCATATATGGTATGAACCGCTCCCTGAACCAGAAAAGTAGAAAAAACGGGAAAATCTAGGGTAGGGGGCTCA
>JACXGI010013721.1:0-20294 GCA_016801175.1 Esox masquinongy | reverse complement strand
TTGTGTCTTGCCCTCCTTGTGCAAGGTGTCAATGGTCGTCTTTTGGACAGCTGTCAAGTCAGCAGTCTTCCCCATGATTGTGTAGCCTACAGAACTAGACTGAGAGACCATTTAAAGGCCTTTGCAGGTGTTTTGAGTTAATTAGCTGATTAGAGTGTGGCACCAGGTGTCTTCAGTATTGAACCTTTTCACAATATTCGAATTTTCTGAGATACTGAATTTGGGATTTTCATTAGTTGTCAGTTATAATCATCAAAATTAAAAGGAATGAACACTTGAAATATATCAGTCTGTGTGGAATGAATGTATACATTATACAACTTTCACTTTTTGATTGGAATTACTGAAATAAATCAACTTTTTGATGCTATTCTAATTATATGACCAGCACCTGTATATCACTGGATATACAGCTCCGGAAAAAATTAAGAGACCACTGCACCATATTCTTTCCTTTCCAAAAAAGTTGAAAAGGAAAGTTTTGAGTGAGGAACAGAAGCGTTCAATTTGCAGTGGTCTCTTAATCTTAACCCTTCTGTTCCTCACTCAAAACCTTCCTTTTCGACATTTTTGGAAAGTAAAGAAAAAGGTGCGGTGGTCTCTTAATTTTTTCCGGAGCTGTATATTCCTACAGTAGCCAGCTAATCAACTCATCAACTACTTTATCAGACATTACTATACAATCCAGTTAAAACATGAAACATAAATAATTAACCAAAGTTTGTAATCGTAGCTTTGCTTTTTAGCGTAGCTACAATTAAAAAATTGATAAACATACCAGTTAAGAAGTGTTTTCTGAAGATGTACAGGATGTGTGTGGACATGCTGGAACTCATGATTTTCCATTGCTCTCTCTCTGAATGGTCTGACCTTAAAGACAAAATTATTTTAGTACATTTTGTTTCACGGGGTGCACACTGCAAATCAGGTACAGTATATTTACTTATTGGTGCAACCTATTATGCAAACTTTTTGCCACAATATGCCAGTGTCATCAGGAGACACAGCAATATAAAGTTGAGTGTCATCAGCATAACTGTGGGAATTGATGCCATGTCTCCTGCATCAATTCCCACAGTTACACTGATGACACTCAACTTTATATTGCTGTGTCTCCTGATGACACAAGCCCTATTGATGCCCTCCATAAGTGTATTTTAGACATTAAAGTTTGCATGGCTCAGAACATGGCTCAGCTCAACCAGGACAATTTTTAAACCTTCATTTCAACAAGGAACACAGACTGAGACCAAGGTCTCTTTTACAGCTGGGCCCTGCGTATACATACAATTTAGGTTCAATGATTTAAAAAAAACAGAGTACAGTAAAAAGACATAGAGAACAGACAAAACAAGACACTCACAGATAGCACAAGACAAAGTACATTGCATCAAACACCGGTGCTATTCCTTCAGTGGCCTCAGGTTTTTTAGTGGATATTTGGTCTTGTAGGGCTGCGCTGTCCCTTAAGTGTAGCAAACTACGAAGCATATATATAGCATATATATACACTGATCAGCCATAACATTATGACCACCTGCCTAATATTGTGTAGGTCCCACTTTTACCACCAAAACAGCCCTGACCCGTCGAGGCATGGACTCCACTAGACCTCTGAAGGTGTGCTGTGATATCTGGCACCAAAACGTTGGCAGCAAATCCTTTAAGTCCTGTAAATTGGGAGGTGGGGCCTCCATGGATCGGACCTGTTTGTCCAGCAAATCCCACAGATGCTTGATTGGATTGAGATCTGGGGAATTTGGATGCCAAGTCAACACCTTGAACTCATTGTTGTGTTCCTCAAACCATTCCTGAACCATTTTTGCTTTGCCGCAGGGCGCATTATCCTGCTGAAAGAGGCCAGTGCCATCAGGGAATACCATTGCCATGAAAGGGTGCACATGGTCTGCAACAATGCTCAGGTCAAAGTAACATCCACATGAATGGCAGGACCCAAGGTTTCCCAGCAGAACATTGCCCAAAGCATCACACTGCCTCCGCCGGCTTTCCTCCTTTCCATAGTGCATCCTGGTGCCATGTGTCCTACAGGTAAGCGACGTACAAGCACCCGGCCATCCACGTGATATAAAAGGAAACATGATTCATCAGACCAGGCCAACTTCTTCTATTGCATGGTCCAGTTCTGATGCTCACGTGCCCATTGTAGGCGCTTTTGGCAGTGGACAGGGTTCAGCATGGGCACCCTGACTGGTCTGCGGCTGCGCAGCCCCAATCGCAACAAACTGCTATGCACTGTGTTCTGACACCTCTCTATCAGTACCAGCATTAACTTTTTCAGCAATTCGAGCTACAGCAGCTCGTCTCTTGGATTGGACCACATAGGCCAGCTTTCACTCCCCACGTGCATCAATGAGCCTTGGCCACCTATGACCCTGTCGTCGGTTCACCGCTTTTCCTCCCTTGGACCACTTTTGACAGGTACTGACCACTGCAGACCGGGGACACTCCCCAAGGGCTGCAGTTTTGGAGATGCTCTGAACCAGTCGTCTAGCCATCACAATTTGGCCCTTATCAAATTCGCTCAGATCCTTACGCTTGCCCATTTTTCCTGCTTCTAACACATCAACTTTGAGGACAGAATGTTCACTTGCTGCCTAATATATCCCACCCACTGACAGGTGCCATGATAATGAGATTATCAGTGTTATGCATTTCACCTCTCAGTGGTCATAATGTTATGGCTGATATATACAGTATCTCACAAAAGTGAGTACACCCCTCACATTTTTGCAAATATTTGATTGTCTTTTCATGTGACAACACTGAAGAAATGACACTTTGCTACAATGTAAAGTAGTGAGTGTACAGCTTCTATAACAGTGTAAATTTGCTGTCCCCTCAAAATAACTCAACACAGCCATCAATGTCCAAACCGCTGGCAATAAAAGTGAGTACCCCATTGTCACAAAAGATATAATCAAATATTTGCAAAAATGTGAGGGGTGTACTCACTTTTGTGAGATACTGTATTTCTCAAATACATGTAACACCCCTAAAAATATAAATAATTAAATACTCTTTAGGTTTTACATACAAGTCTTGTATAATCAGAGCATGGCTAACATACCGCCCTGGAGGTTTACGTACATCAGATACCCTAACCCAGGGACCTGCAGACCATGCACAAAGCCCTTCTACGCAAAACATGTAGCTTCTTTTAAGTCTTGTACTTTTGTCAGTGCACAGAATGAAAATCAGTTTAGGTAAAATGTGCACAGTTAACAAAGGGCAGCAGATTGTTACATTTACACAGAGGTTATTCCCCTAGTAGCACAAGAACTTGCAATACCCAAAGCAGTTACAAGCAACACAAAAACAAAAATCTTCCAACAAATGTTTAAATTGGGAAAGGGGGACAAGAGTCCCCAGTTTAAGTTTGGTCTGCACACTATTCCATAAGCAAGGTGCATAACAGGAAAAGGCAGTCATACCCAATTCTGTGGAGATTGTAGGGGCCTCAAGTGTAATCCTATCTTGAGATTTGGTTTTATGAGTTATATTTCTAATGTTGATAAGTGATAATAAGTAAGAAATTAGTTTATTTAGAAGTACTTTATAGACAAACACAAGAGCATGTTGTTCTCATCTCAAGGACAGCGAAGTCCAGCCCACACTGATTTTAACTACCGTGGTGAGTTCTGTAGCTAGCACGCATAACAAACATATGTGTGCAATGGTAAGTAGCATCCAGCGATTTAAGTGTGGATGCTGTAGCATGTACATAATATCCCCATACCCTATAACCAGCATAAAAGTAGCTTGCACCATATGTTTTCTATTTGTGTAGGACAAACACTTTCTGTTTCTTTAGAGGAAGCCTTGTTTGATTTTTAGCCTTTTACAGAGTTCATCAACATATATTTTTAAAGACAGTTTATCATCTAGCCAAATCCCTAAGTATTTATATGCAGAGATGTGAATAATTCAAGAGCCATCTAAGCATGTGAGTTCAAGTGTATTTTCAACCTTTAAAAACCAGTTTAAGCTGTAAAAAAGACTCTTGTAGTATCTTAAAATCAGTCTCCAGCTGCAGTACTACTACTGTGTCATCAGAGTACAGATTAAGTTTCCTCTGTCTTATCTCAGCATCGATAAGATTTATGTAGATTGAACAATAATGGACCAAGTATGGAACATTGTGGGACCTCAACTCCATTGGCTCCGACTGGATGCCGTCTACCGACTTCTATCCTTAAGATAGTCATCAAAACAACGACAAGCATCCGCTCCTAGTCCTATTGATATTGCATGGTCTACACTGTCAAAGGCTTTAGACAAATCTACAAACAAGGCCGCACAGCACTTGCTATTGTCCCGAACATTAGCAATATAATTTACAACATGTACTGTGGCTGTATTGGTACTGCGTTTTGGTCTGAAACCAGGTTGAATGCAGGGAAGAGTGTTAATTGCTAAAAATTATTTGAGTTCCTTGTTCACCAATGACTAGAATTTTTGCCGAACAGGCAAGCTTAGAGATGGGCTGGTAATTATCCAATTCACTACAATCACCACTACAACAGAGGTACTTGTCATTGGAGCTGAGGCACAGAGAGAAAAACTGATCTCTAAACTGAAGTCATTGACACTCATTCCTAGGCACCAAGCGAAAAATGTAGGTGTCATCATAGATTCAAAAGTAATTTTTGATGCCCAGACCCGGAATCTGGACAAATCTGCCTTTTATCGTTTCAAAAAATATTGCCAGAGTGCGTTGGTTTCTCTCCCAGGCCAATATTGAGGGACTAGTGCACGCTTTTTTTAGGACATATTTGTCCTGCTTTTTTTAGGACAAATCCTACATATTTGGTCTGAATGTATTTCACAAAGCATTTCAGCGCTCATTATTTGTGGTAAGATAAAATGTTTTATGAATACGGACCCCGGTCTACCAAAAAAGCCATAGATCAATTGCTGCTTATACATTGCTCTTCTATGTTTGTGTCACTAGACAACCTAAACTAGGATATTTTCATACTTACTAAGTCTATGCAGCTAGTTTGTCGGCCAGAACTGTACAGGCCTCCTCTTGACTTAAGCCCAAGTCTTTGAATAATGTAACTCTTATAGATATTATTTTCACCAGTATGTCTGCCAGGTATACCGGTGCAGTCTTTTGCCAAGACTTTAGTGATCCCTGTTGGTGCTTTACACACCCTCCTCTTATTAGGGTCCAACATCAGTTAAAACATTTGAATGAGCAGGCGTTATTACACAATCTGGCCTAAAATATATCTTATTCCTTATGTTGAGGAGAATTTTGTCACCAAAGACAAAGCTAGAAAGCATCAACACTCACTTGTTCAGAGTATTTTATGCATTTGAATCTGCACCGTCAACAACTCCTGCCAGCACTGCTACCCCACCTGTTTCTTCTTTTATACATTACTGATGAAGGAAGGAGTGGAAGGACTTGTTTAATCTAGACCTCTACTAAACTGCAGTTCTCAATGATCTGGACCCATTACTGTGAGGGTTTCTGCCACTATTATCTCATCCCTTATCACCTCTTAATTTCCCTGATACTTCCAATGTTAACGGGTCAGTTTTCGCAAATGGTATCAATTAACATATATTTATCCCAAGTGAAAGAAAGCATTTAATTTCTTGCACAATATTCTCAGATTAATAAAATAATCCTGCAAGTCTAGCAATACAAGGGCATTACATTACACACAAATTGCAGTTAGCAAGCTTGTTAGGTAATTTGCAATCTAATCAGGCCATATCCTGGCCCAAGGGGAATATTACATTTAGTGTCTTCTATTCTCAGATGGATAAAATAAGTCTATAATTCCTACAATGACATTACGATACACACAAATTGCAGATGGGTAGCTAGTTACCTCAATGGCAATCTAATGAGGCAATTACGCATTCATTATGTAATTTGTATATTATTACATAACAAGCCAGCTAGGACTGTACTTATCAAAGCCTTTGACACTGTGGATCGCTTGTTGTTCATTAGGAAATAATCATGAATGGGCCCAGATCAGGCTGCTTGTATCTGGTTTAAAAAATACTTATCTCAGTGTGTACTCACAGAAAGGGCTAAATTTGATTTGTTTGAATAGATCAAAGGGGGGCCGAAAAGGATTAATCCTTGGTCCAATTTTATTTTCAGTTAAAGGTTGTAACCTGCATATCTATGCTGACGACACTGTTATATACTGTTGCTCCCATGGATGACCAGGCTCTTTGTGAGAAACCTTCAATCTCCACTGAGTTAAGTAGATCAGCTTTTAGTTTTTCAGCACCTAACATTTGGAATAAATTCCAAAATCATTTTAAACTGAATAAATTGAAGCGTCTAGAGCATTTCAAAAGGATGATACAGGGATATTTCCATGACTAATATCTTTGTCTTATGAATCGAGTGTTCATGTTTTATATTTGTATTTCTTTTGGGGCGTACAACTTCTGTTGATGCAGAGTCATCTGCAAAAAGAGACTTTTGTTCTAAGCATGACTTCCCCTGCCAAAGTAAAGGTTAAGTAAAATAAAAATTAATTTGTCTTCATGAGTTGACCTGGTTCTGTTATTGTAACGTCATCGCAGGATCGGCCCTCCTCCATCCAGCGTTCCACGTCTCCCTCTTATCAACAACTGTTCCAGCCACCCGGGAAGCGCAAGGTCCCATGAGGGCATGAACTGAACATTATGCACCTGTGTTTTATTTGGGAATCAGGGGGGTATTTAGGATGTAGGCTGGCACCTGTGCGGTGTTGGTAATTATCTGTGTCTGTTCGAGGATGGGCTTCGCAGTCTGCTCCTGTGCTCTGAGTATACAGTAGGTTACGTGTATGCTGGTTTTGTTTTATAGACTAGTTTCATGTTTCAGGCCCAGGGCTGTTGTTTTTTGTTTCTCTGTTTTCTGGATGTTGGATTTATGTTGGACAACTGCCATTAAACCATGGATTCAGTTAAGACCTCGTTTGTATCCTAGCATTTGCCTCCACCAGCCACAACCATTACAGAATCACCAACCTCAAAATGGAAGCAGCAGGACCCACAATCCCCACCCAGCCGAACACAGGGACAGACCAAGTCATCGAGAGGCATGAGCAACAACTCTCCCAGTTAGCTGAGGCCATGAACACTGTGCTGACTACAGTGAGTCAATTGGCTGGAGAGGTCATTGCCAACTGTTCCAGGCTTACCGGGTTCGGACAGTGCAGACAGGGTGGAGAGAATGGAGAGCGGAACGGACATGAGAACCCCAGCGCCTTGGCGTTATGAGTGCAACGCGGCTACGTGTAAGAGCTTAATCTCCAGTGCGAACTACACTTCTCATCCCACCTGGGCGTTACCCCAAGGTGGGGATTGTGATTTCTTGCCTCGCTGGACGGGCAGTGGAGTGGGCCACTGCACTCTGGGAACAAGGGAATCAGGTGCTTCACAGCTACGAGGCTTTCAAGACGCTGTTTAGTGCAGTTTTTGATCACCGATGCAGGGCAAAGACGCGGGTGAGCAGTTGATCCAGGTGAAACAGGGCAATCTGTGGCGGCAGGAAGTGGATGGAACGATGCGGCCCTCATAGTGCACATCAGGCAAGGGCTGAACACGGATATTCAAAACGAACTTGCTTGTCGAGACGAGGACATGGGATTGGACCAGCTCATTCGCGTCTCTATTCGTTTGGGCTATCTCCTCCGGGGACACCAGAGGGGCCGGAGGCCCACGGCTATGACAACCAAGCCCGTGGAGTGGAGAGAAGAGGCTATGGAAGTGGATTCCACGCATCCGTCAGCCGTGGAATGCCAGTGGAGACGGAGGGATGGCCTGTGTTTATACTGCGGAGAACAGGGTCATGGGAGCAGGCAGTGCATGTTGCTCGCCTCCTGAACCGACTCCATTAGACGAAAGGGATCTCTCCGTTCACTAACAAAGGTCAGTTCACTTGAGTCAGCTAACCTTTCCAAGGGCTCCCCTGTGTTGGTGGATGTGGTATTGCAGGGCATTAATAAACAGCCATGTCTACAGGCTTTGATTCTGGGTCCACTGGCAGTTTTATAGACCAACGAACCGCGGCTGTATGGGTCATACAATTGAGGCCGTTAGCTAAGCCCCTAGCTGTGGAAGGTTTAGATGGCAAGCCTTTAGACAGAGGGACTGTTATGAAACTGTCCTTACAGCTGCGAATCGGATCCAGGCACCAGGAAATACTATCGTTTAAGGTGCACACGTCCCATCATGCTTTGGTGTTGGGTCTGCCTTGGCTGCAGTTACATAACCCGATTATTTCCTGGATTCATGGCGCAATCATAAACTGGTCTCCTATGTGCAAGATGTATAGCAGTCCCTGTACATGCCACTACTATAGAGAGTCCTGGTGAGGCGCTTACCCCAATGTTACCAGAGCCATATCGGGACTTAGCCGAGGCGTTTTCGAAGATCAAAGCCACTCACTTACCCCCACACCAACCCAGAGACTGTGCTATAGAGCTCCTTAACGAGGCACCACTGCCTAGGGGCTGTGTGTACAGTCTTTCGTATGCGGAAACGCAAGCCATGGAGTTGTACATTCAGGAATCTATACAGCAGGGGTTTATTCGGCATTCCGTTTCGCCGGCATCTTCCAGCTTCTTTTTTATTAAGAAGAAGGACAGAGGCCTGAGACCTTGTATTGACTATCGTAGTTTGAGTAACATCACTGTTAAGTACAGGTATCCACTGCCGCTTATCACGGCAAGCATTGAACATTTGCATGGCGCACGTCTGTTCACAAAATTGGATTTACGCAGCGCCTACAATCTGATTCGAGTAAGGGAAGGAGAATGGTAGACTGCCTTCTGCACCCCAACTGGTCATTATAAGTATCTGGTCATGCCCTTTGGACTGTCTAATGCTGCTCCAGTGTTTCAGGCTTTTGTGAATAATGTGTTCCAAGATCTGATCGGGCGATACGTCATCGTTGATATTTTGATTTACTCCCCCACCTATGAAGCATAAATGATCCACGTCAGAACGGTCCTGCAGCGCCTGATAGACAACCAACTGTATGCCAAGGCGGAAAAATGCCTCTCACCAGGAGGAGATCTCATCTTTGGGGTATAATATAACCCTGGTAGGTGTCACCCTGAACCAGGACAAGATGAGGGCGGTGAGGGAGTGGCCCATTCCCCACGATGTCAATGCTTTGCAGAGGTTCCTGGGGTTCTCCAATTACTACCGGTCTTTTATACGCAGTTTCAGTTGTATCGCTACCCCCCTTACCTCACTTCTCAAGGGAGGCACAGGGAAGTTTTGCTGGACTTCCGAGGCAGAGCGAGCCTTTCACCACTTAAAGGACCAGTTCACTTCTGCCCCGCTCCTGAAACATCCCGATGCTGAGCTGCCTTTTGTAGTTGAAGTGGACACTTCAGTGGTGGGAATCGGAGCGGTACTATCCCAGAGGCAAGGTAAGCCCGCAAAATGACATCCATGTGCCATCTACTCTTACAAACTCAACCCAACAGAACGCAACTATGACGTGGGTGACCGGGAACTGCTGGCAGTGAAGAAAGCGTTGGAGCAATGGAGACAGTGGTTGGAGGGAGCCAAACACCTGTTCTTAGTCCTCACAGATCACAGGAACCTCGAGTACATCCGGACAGCCAAACTACTCAATCCACGACAAGCCAGGTGGTCTCTATTCTTTTCGAGGTTCGAATTCATGTTGTCTTACAGGCCAGGGTCCAAGAACACCAAGGCGGATGCCTTGTCCTGCATCTTTGATGGTGAGGGCAGGGCTACGGTCAGAACGCCCATTCTCCCTTCCTCGTGCATTGCGGCTCCAATACAATGGGGAGTGGACGAGAATATACGACGAGCCCTGGGCAATCAACCGCCACCCGCGTTATGCCCTCTGAACTCCACATATGTACCACCAGAGGTAAGGGACAAGCTGAATGCCTGGCCGCACACGTTACCCACTACTGGCCATCCTGGTATAGCATGCACCATAGACACATAGGTTTCGCCACCAGTATTTACAAACCAAAGTCGAGAGGTCTGGGAATATGTGTAGTTTGTGCTCAAAGCAAATCCCCACGTCATTTGCCCTACGGGAAAATACATCTGCTGCTCGTTCCACAGAGACCATGGTCCCATTTATCTATTGACTTTGTCACAGACTTGCCTCCTTCCAGGGCACTACTACAATCATGGTCGTTGTTGACATGTTCTCCGAAGCCTGCAGGCTTCTCCCCTTACCAGGTCTTCCTACAGCCCTCCAAACTGCTGAAGCGTTGTTTCAACATTTCTTTAGGCTCTACGGCAGGGATGTCAAACCGGTTCTACAGAGGGCCGAGTGTATGCTGACTTTTGTTTTTTCCTTTCAATTGGTGCCCAACTGAGACCAAATAGAACCAGGTGAAGGAAGAGAGCGAATTAGTGACCCCGTTAACAAATCAAGCACAAGGTGAGAAACCTGCAGACACTCGGCCCTCCGTGGAACGGTTTGACACCTGTGCTCTAGGGAATACCCGAGGACGTCGTATCCGACCATGGCCCCCAGTTTACCTCACAGGTGTGGAGAGCTTTCATGAAACGACTGGGGGCCGCAGTGTGTTTGACATCAGGATATTGACCACAATCAAATGGACAGGTGGAACGACTGAACTAAGAGCTGGGACGATCCCTGCGGATGTATTGTCACAACAGGTTAGGTGATTGGGCTGGGTATGTACCCTGGGCAGAGTACACACAAAATTCATTACGTCATGCTTCGACCAAAACTCCCTTTCTCTGGTATCAACCAGCCCTCGCCCCCTGGCACCCTAGCCAAATTGACATGCCAGCTGTGGATGCCTGGGTCCAGCGGGCTGAAGCGGTCTGGGATGCTGCGCACGTTCACCTCCAGCGTGCCGTGCACAGACAGAAGACACAGGCAGAAAGAAGGCGTAGTGACGCCCCACAGTTTCGGCCGTGCGACCGAGTCTGGCTGTCTACCCGGGACCTCCCGCTTTGCCAGCCCTGCTGAAAATTAAGTCTGCGTTTTGTGGGACCATTCAAGGTGGTTCGACAGGTCAATAACATGACTCCTGACTACAGGATAGCTAACTCTTTTCATCTGTCCCTCCTTAGGCCTGTGTTGGCGGGTCCCCTCGTGGTCTCTCAAGACACTCCACCCCCTCCGCTGGAACTTGAGGGAGAGGCGGCTTTCGTGGTCCACTCCTTGTTGGACTCCCAGAGTCGTGTGGGTCAGCTTCCGTACCTGGAGGACTGGGAAGAGTGCGGCCCTAAGGAACGGTCTTGGGAGGCGGTCGTCGACATACTGGACCCTTCACTCATTGAGGACTTCCACCGGCGCTGTCCCGACCGCCCGGCTCCCAACCGGAGACGCTGAGGTACTGCAGGAGCAATGCCTGGGGAGGGGGGTTCTGTAATGTCATCGCTGGATCGGCCTTCGTTCTCCATCCAGTGTTCCACATCTCCTATTAAGAACTGTTCCAGCCACCCGGGAAGTGCGAGGTCCCATGAGGGCATGAACTGAGCATCATGAACCTGTGTTTTATTTGGGAATCGGGGGGGTATTTAGGATGTACGCTGGCACCTGTGTGGTGTCGGTGATTATCTGTGTCTGTTCGAGGATGGGCTTCGCAGTCTGCTCCTGTGCTCCGAGTATAGAGTAGGTTATGTGTATGCTGGTTTTGTTTTATCGACTAGTTTCATGTTTCAGGCCCAGGGCTGATGTTTTTTGTTTCTCTGTTTTCTGGATGTTGGATTTATGTTGGGGAACTGCCATTAAACCATGGATTCAGTTAAGACCTCGTTTGTGTCCTAGCGTTTGCTTCCACCAGCCACTATTCCGGAGTGCTCTTAAGAGCATACTTAAGCCTGCTAGAACAAATCCTGACAGAATATGTAACAAAACATTACTGGTAGAAATGCTATGGATGGAATTGTTATAATTTGTATTAAAAGGTTAATAATTATATTAAGGAATTTGAAGAGCCTTAAAATACATATTTGCCGAGCTTGTCAATGAAAACATTGATTTAAATATTCTATTCACTGTGATCCTTGGCGACCTTTCAAAACGAAAATGTTAAATAATACTAAAATATATAAACAATAAGTGATGAAAGGCGCTGGATTATTTTCTTGCTGTCAAATGTCGGTTAAGCCCCATGAGGATATATATATATATATATATAACAGTCCAACTGCTCCGCGTCATCTGAGTTGTGGATCGAAGAATGACGGCTATGACCCAGTACCTCCAAATTGCTGAACACTGCAGGGTCAACCTGTGTCAGTAGATGCACTCATTAGCTTAAGGATAGGGAAATGCAGAAATAAATTGAGAAATAAATGATAAAGGAAACAACTACAACTAACAACAACTAAATACATAAAGAAAATAATTATCTAGGAAATTAATAATATGGAAATAATATTAAATATAGCTGCAAGCAGCAATTAAGGGGTCCAAGCTATAACAATGTCATAAGAGGATAGGCCTGATAGGTTGTGTGGGCCTGTTTGTGTTCAGGATTAATGAGCGTTTAATGTGATTTTCTGGAAAACCGCCAAATGGCCAATTGGCGCCACACACTGCACTTGTCTTTACCTTGTCATACCAATGATGCATACCAAATTTGGTGAGAATCCGACAAACGGTTGTGGAGATATGCTTTCGCTTCCTGTGAAATTGTAGGACTCAGGAAGTTGTTGACATATGACATCTGCTGTGTTTGAAATGTCGAATATTGTTAATAGTTATTGTTGGGCAGTATCCACAGATGCTATTTGTGAAGTTTCTTGGAAATAGGACGAACAGCATAGGACTACTTCTCAAAGGTGGGTTTTTCAGAAAATTCTAAACAGTGGAAAATGTAATCAGGCGGAAATGAAAACAGCCTTTTGCAAAGTTGTACAGCACCTGTTTCCACATCATATTACACCAGGTCTTTACCACAATTTTAGGTCTTTACCACAATCGGTGCAAAAGTTATGAGCATTTCAAAATCTCATCTTTGGCCGGTAGGTGGCGCTAGAAGCATTTGCCTATGGGCAGGGCGAAGCAGTCCAGAGTCACTGTGGCAACTTGATCTGATCGTGTTAAACATGTAGCTGTTATCACTTATTAGAACTTTTATGTCAATTGACCAGATTGGGTGTGTGCCATTCACAGGTCTTTCATGAGCGGACTTGAGAAAAACACTGACTGGCCCAAAAAAAGTTGCACACTCTAATATTTCATTGGACCGCTTTTAGCTTTGATTACAGCATGAATTCGCAGTGACATTTTTTCAACTACATTATGCAATGTCAAATCATTTATTTCCATCTAGAGTTGCATACATTTTTGGCTGAGATCTTGTATTGACAACTAGAGAGACAAACCACTCCGTAAAGTCTTCTCCAGCACATCCGAAAGACTTTGGGGCTAAGGTCAGGACTCTGTGGTGGCCAATTCCATGTTAAAATAAATCGATTTGATAACCTGGTCATTCAGTATATTCAGGTACTCAGCTGATTTCATTTTATTACCGCATAAAGGTGCTGAGTTTAGACCTAACCAAATGAAGCAACCCCAGATCGCAATACTGCCTCCAGAGGCTTGTAGAGTGGGCAATATGCATGATGGGTTTATTTTTTCATGCGCTTCAGTTCTCACCCTGACACGCCCCTTGCTCTGGAATAGGGTAAATCTGGACTCATTAGACCGCATGACCTTTCTTCATTGCTATAGAGTCCAATTTTGACGGTTCTAAGTTGACAGTTCAACACTTCTTCCAGGGTTTAATAATACGTTTGACAGTTAACCCAATTCCAGTAATTTCAGCAATCTCCTTAGTGGTTTTCTTTGCTTGATGCAGGCCAATAATTTCAACCTTCTGAAACACAGTAACACCTTTTCTTCTGACATGGTTGTTTAAGAAAGGAGAACCTACTCACTGCATAAGTTAAAAATAATTGTAACCAGCTGAAACATGTTAATCATTGCAGAAATTATTCAATCATAGGCTCTTAAGTATCACCTTATTTCAATCCAAACGGTGATGTTTTTTTGGTCAGGCAGTGTAAACTGTTGGAAGTTTGGGGAAACTTGAAGTTGAGATGAAGTAGCAGTATGAGGCACTCAGAAGTCAAAACTTCTGGACCTGGTTTCGCATTTGAGACTTGTCTGGCTGAAATAGACAAAGGGCCTGCATAACTTGAAAAGGATGCAATGACATCAGTCGTGGAGCTATATGCATCTGATATTATTGCATCCCGACAGGTTAATGAGCTGATAACACTGCTTCACATTAACAAAATCAATAGGCTTCTGATTCTTCCCGGGGCTATGCTAATGGTCCATTACTATTGAAGTAATTGTTTGAGAAGGATACATTTTGTTCGGTCCCTTAATAAGTGCTATATACGCCGATTAGCCATAATATTATGACCACTGACAGGTGAAGTGAATAACACTGATCTGATCTCGTTTTCATGGCACCTGTCAGTGAGTGGGATATATTAGACAGCAACATTCTGTCCTCAAAGTTGATGTGTTAGAAGCAGAAAAAATGGGCAAGCGTAAGGATCTGAGCAACATTGACAAGGCCCAAATTTTGATGGCTAGGCGACTGAGTGAGAGCATCTCCAAAACTGCAGGCCTTGTGGGGTGTTCCCGGTCTGCAGTGGTCAGTACCTATCAAAAGTGGTCAAAGGAAAGAAAAGCAGTGAACCGGCGAGAGAGTCAAGGCTCATTGATGCACGTGGGGAGCGAAGGCAGGCCCGTGTCTTCCGATCCAACAGACGAGCTACTGTAGCTCAAATTGCTGAAAAGGTTAATGCTGGTACTGATAGAAAGGTTTCAGAACGCACAGTACATCGCAGTTTGATGTGTATGGGGTTGCATAGCCGCAGACCAGTCAGGGTGCTGTTATGGAAATTCTTGAACTAATGTACATTTGAGAAATGTCTGCTTTTCTATTACCTGGTATGTAACTCTGGTCTTTGTTTGTGACACACGTCTGCATAATATCAGAGGATCATTAGGTACTCTATCTGTTTATCTGCCTAAACCAATAAGGGTATCTGTCCTTTGTTCCTTAGATATGTGGCCCTTGGGGGAAGTAGGGGCAATTGGCCCCTTTGGGTAAACACAACAGTAAACACCTAGGGCAGGAAGGATAAGGTGGGGGGACAGCCCGCCCTTTGGGTAAAACCTGTGTGACATAAGACAGCTGGGCAGCATTTTACCACACCCCTTTAACTAATACATACTGACTGTTCATGTATTTACTTCAGAGATTCCTAAGAGGGTTATTCTGTAAGATTTTGACACGTCTCTCTATTTGGAAATAAACTGTTAATTATGCCAAGAGAATTTTGTCTCTGTACTTACTCCTTTAAGAGTTCCTATTGATGGAATTACCATCACAGTGCCCTTGCTGACCCCTGTCCAGTGCTGAAAGCGCCTGCAATGGGCATGTGAGCATCAGAACTGGACCATGGAGCAATGGAAGAAGGTGGCCTGGTCTGATGAATCACATTTTCTTTTACATCACGTGGATGGCCAGGTGCGTGTGCGTCGCTTACCTGGAGAACACATGGCACCAGGATGCACTATGGGAAGGGGGCAAGCCGGCAATTGCAGTTTGATGCTTTGGACAATGTTCTACTGGGAACCTACCTTGGGTCCTGCCATTCATGAGGATGTTACTTTGACACATACCACCTACTTAAGCATACAGTTGCTTCCTGCGGCAGCTCAAGAACTACAATCTACCAAATCCAATGGTGGTGCACTTCTACACTGACATCAAATCTACACCCTATCCTCACCACCTCCATCACCATCTGGTATGCTGCTGCTGCCACTGCCAAGGATAAGGGCATACTACAGTGTATCATTTGCTTTGCTGAGAAATTGATTGGCTGCAACTTGCCATCCCTTGAAGACCTGCACACCTCCAGGGCCCAGAGGCGGGCAAAAAAGATTGTGGCTGACCCCTCCCATCCTGGGCATAAACTCTTTGAACCACTGCCCAATGGCAGGAGGCTGAGGTCCATCAGGACCAAAGTACATTTTCTTCCCAACTGCAGCTGTATGGGGCCATTATTGTAGCAAAACTATTTACAAATGTGTGTGGAGAGTTGTGTAACTGTATCTCAATCCGTGTGTGCGTAATCAGATTTGTAAATGTGTAAAAGAATCTGTAAATGCGTACCGAGTTTTGTGAATGTGTACAGGAATCTGCAAATGTGTATTGAGATTGTGTGTGCGTAATCAGAATTGTATGTGTAAAAGATTTGTAAGTGTATTGAGATTTGTAAATGTGTGGACAAATCTGTAAATGCGTACATATATATGTGAATGTGTAGACTAATCTGTTAATGCGTATACGGACAAGTCATCAGTTACAACTCAGACGGGCCTCTCAATTCGCTGTCTTTTTACACGTGACTTTTGTTACACCTCTACCGCAGCAAAGATCTGCAAATGCGTGTTGCGATTTGCAAATGTGTGAGGAGATTTGCAAATGCGTGTGGAGATTTGTATGTTTAGCCACCAGGCGGGGGTAGTACGCACTGATTTTACGCATGACATACATTGATTGGCTGGTAACATTGTGGTTTAAGGAATGCCATTTAAGTCTATTAAATAAATAAATATAGCTCCCAGAAAAGCTTCTCAGAATTATTGAGAGAGGCTGCCAACCGCCTCAACGGGATGGGACCGGGTATGGGCTCTAATTCAGGACATCCTGTCTTGCACATCCATTTGATTCAGGTAAGAGCTTTAGCTAAATTTGCTTTGTAAAGTGAACATCATTACTTTCGTATTGTTAGATATCTAGATGTTTGTTGTATGTTAACCAAATTAACATGACAACACTGTGGACACAAGCGACGGCAAAATGTTAGATACAGTAGCTAGCTACAGTCCTAATGTAGCTACTTGTGTGCTGAGTCAGCAATTGTTTTTGCTAAATAACAGTACAGTAACCTAATGTTTGCTAAGTTAGTCTCATACCTAATCGTTAGCAATAACAAATGCTACCAGTAATGTGTATCTTGTTAGTTAATCAATGTAAACTAGTGCAACCATAGCTACCAATAAATCATGTATTTATTTAATTCACCCCATAGTTGCTTAAGATACTGATATAGCCTAAAATGACTAATTTGCCTTTATTCTTGGTTAGCCAATTGCTTGAATACTGACCAGTTTACAAATTACTCTGTTTTTTATGTTCACCACTAGGAGATAGATGTACCAGGATAAGTGTGAAGAACCGGTGCCCACTAACTGTTGATCATCATGTAGCTGGTCTATACACCGTTGGAGGTGTGACAGGCAATAATGTCCAGCAGAGCAGGTTGCCTAACCACCAACCCTTGCTGTAGATCATCCTGGTCTACAGGCACCATTGGAGGTGTGACAGGCAATGTGCAGCAGAGCCAGTAGCGATGATATGAGTACTTGTGAGAATGGTAAGCATGGCATACTGAAGTTCTCAGTCTCCCATTGCTGGCTTGTCTCTCAAGTTAGCAGGGTAGTTCCATATTTGGGAGACCAGACTTGCTCTAAGTATCCTGAACATTGTGCTGACTTTTGGATGGGTTGTTAAACGGAGTCCTGACTGATCACTACAGATCCAATGGCACTGATGGTATGAGTATGGGTTTTAGACCATGTCATGGCAAAATATGAAGTATGGGCCTCATAACTTACCTGGTAAAAGTACAGGGTTAATAACAATCTTTTGGCTAATAAAAAAACCTTCTGTTCATGTGTATTAATTAGTCTATGTCTTTACTGTTCCTGTCCATTCCATCAGTGACCATATCTGTCTGTTTATTCAGAGCTCTGATGCTGCAGACTACCACAGGTACTGGGTCGAAAAGGAGTTGATATATCTGAGGTGGTGGAAACTATGGATACATCTACCTGTGAAAGACCTCTGCTCATATCATCCAGTCATGAAGGATAACTGAGTTTTGGGCTGGTAACTGAGATGTCGTTTTTTCAAATTTCCCAGATGAAAGTTCTTAGTTTATCCTTGAGCAAGGCCTAACCTTTATTGCTCCTGTTGGTCTCTCTGTCTCAGAGAACCTGCTAACTGACCAAAATGTAAACATTTGTGGATGGAGAGGTGATTGGAAGATGTTTGACAGCTAGCTGCTTGAGAAAAATATTGATTAAAGCCCTGAACTACCCAGTTTACAATTCAAGGGCTAGACATTTTTAACCCTTCATTTGTGATTGTTGATTTCTTTCTTTGGCAATGTTAATCTAATTAGATCAGGTGTGTAAGCAGTTGAGTATTTCAAATACATGGAATAACTGGGGGTTCCAGAGGAGTTTTGACAACCACTGCAAAAATCCATCCGCCATGTAATCTCTAGTCCAGAATCCAAACCAGTAAATCTAAAGTATCTTGTCTCTGGTACAGTAGTAGCTACACAGAAATCTGTTACGACTGAACATTTTATTTCTTGCTGATTTTCTTTAAATCCTAGACACATGAGGGTGCAGAGGGAAACACACTAGATACCTCGAGGGAATGGCGGACCAGACCACTTTCAGGGCATGTCCTCTTGAGTCAGTTTATTGCTCCCAGTACCTCTACAGTTCCAGCAATAAGACAAGAAGGGGTGTAGTATATGACCAATATACGACAACTAAGGTCAGTTCTTAGGCACTATGTGACACAGAATGCCTGGATACAGTCCTTTACATTGTATATCAGCCATTCACCTGAAATGTCCTGCGGTACTACTGTTATAAACCTGTTACTAACTTGTATCAGATCTTATAGCTAATCAACATTTAGTGTTTGAACAACCCAGTTTATAATTATACACTACTAATCAGGCGCTAGAGTTAACAACATTAAGATCTTAATTTCATCACTAATGTAAATAACACATTTCACACTAAGTGCTTGTGTTTAATAAATTTTATTTCAGACCGAGGCAGGATTCAAACTGGGGAGTTTAATTGTTCTGCCACAGTCTGACAATGTTGGTGATGTAAGATTTTAAGAAAAAATCATGACCCCAAAATAAGTGTGCTATACAGGTCCAGGCATTCATGTGATTCTCATATATAAAAAAATGGACTAGAACATAAAACATACTGGTTGTTGAGGGTCAGGCTGGTCTTCTGTTTCATAAGAAATTCTGCCAGGCTGTCCACCTCAATCCAAAGTCACGTGTAAAAAGACAGCGAATTGAGAGGCCCGTCTGAGTTGTAACTGACGACTTGTCCGTGTACGCATTTACAGATTAGTCTATGCATTTACAGATTTGTCTACACATTCACAGATCTATGTATGCATTTACAGTGGATATAAAAAGTCTACACACCCCATTGCCAGGTTCTTGTGATGTAAAAGAATGAGACAAAGATAAATCATGTCAGAAATGTTTACACTTTTAATGTGACCTATAATGTGAAAAATTCAATTGAAAAACAAACTGAAATCTTCGAGTGGGAAAAATGAAAAATAAAAACCTTACAATAACCTGGTTGCATAAGTGTGCACACCCTCTTATAACTGGGGATGTGGCTTTGTTCAGAATTAACCAATCACATTCAAACTCATGTTAAATAGAAGTCATGACACACCTGCCATCATTTAAAGTGACCCTGATTAATCATAAATAAAGTTCAGCTGTTCTAGTAGGATTTTCCTGACATTTTCTTAGTTGCAACTCAGAGCAAAAGCCATGGTCCGCAGAGAGCTTCCAAAGCATCAGAGGGATCTCATTGTTGAAAGATATCAGTCAGGAGAAGGGTACAAAAGAATTTCCAAAGCATTAGATATACCATGGAACACAGTGAAGAGAGTCATCATCAAGTGGAGAAAATATGGCACAACAGAGACATTACCAAGAACTGGACGTCCCTCCAAAATTGATGAAAGGACGAGAAGAAAACTGGTCAGGGAGGCTTCCAAGAGGCCTACAGCAACATTAAAGGAACGGCAGGAATTTCTGGCAAGTACTGGCTGTGTGCTTCATGTGACAACAATCTCCCGTATTCTTCATATGAATGGGCTATGGGGTAGGGTGACTTGACGGAAGCTGGAGGGAATTATGAATAGTTCCAAATACCAGGCAATTTTGGCACAAAACATTTAGGCGTCCGTTAGAAAGATGAAGAGGAAGTTCACCTTTCAGCACGACAACGACCCAAAGCACACATCCAAATCCACAAAAGCATGGCTTCACCAGAAGAAGATTAACGTTTTGGAATGGCCCAGCCAGAGCCCAGACCTGAATCCAATTGAACATCTGTGGGGTGATCTGAAGAGGGCTGTGCACAGGAGATGTCCTCG
>JACXGI010013720.1:0-20304 GCA_016801175.1 Esox masquinongy | reverse complement strand
TCAGTTGTAGTGATGTCATTACACCAGAATTTTAAAATTCTATACACTACCAGAGACATTTTCTATATTAAATTCAATATGAAAAAAAGTACAATACATCAATAGTGTATTTCTTGTAAATTAACCATTACCATTAAAGAATAACTAATTTTTTAACATTCAGTCAGTTGTTGTGTCTCAGACACATTTCCTTAGCAGCACCCTAGCATCTCCACTCGAGCCTTGTTTGTTTTCTTCCCCAAAGTATTCTTCTAAATTTAGAAATCTTTAGTTTGCTGAAGTTCATCTGGATTGGATCTCGCAACACTACATCAATGATTGAGTCCACACCACTACCGGTTGCACAATCGCTGTATTGAAAATGTCTTCTTTACAATGCTAAATCACGATGAAAGCTGACTGCATAATATTTTCTTTCCACATTAGGAGTTCATTGTGATGCAGCTGCAGTCTAAACTAGAAAAATCCATTGAGATCTCACTCAAGACCCCTGACAGCTTAATCCTCCCAGGTAAATGAAAGGAACTGCATTTGTTCACCTATTCCATACAACTAAGACCAGGCACCATAGTTAAAAATAGTGATTTCTTAATTTCTTAATTTTGGGATATTTTGCAACTTGAACTTTTTTCAATTAGCTTGAAAATAATTCATATAAATACTTGATTTATATAATTTGATCTAAACTCTGTCAACTACACCTAGCATAAATGTTGTTATTGTTACCATGTTTCATATTTCAATCGCTATTTCTAATACTTTCGACGTTGAATCATATATCATTCAAAAGCTTTTTTCCAGAGCATATCATTAGCTAGTCCATTCATGTCTATATCCTTTGTAGATGAGGTGTTTTGTGCTAAAATATGAGTCATTCTAATTTCTGGCGAATACATTCTATCTTCATCGGTCATTTCCTCAAAATGACATGTTTCCCATGTGCCAGCCAATTTTTTCCAGTCTTCAACAAATGTACATTCACAATATTCCACACAAAGGTTGTTGGGTCTTATAGCCAGAAATATACAGAGACTTTTTTTCTTTCTTATCTCATTTTGATTTTAAGTGTCATTTTATCTGTATATATAGGCAAAATATTAATCTGTCCTACATATGAATATTGTTTTTTAAATAATTTAATGCAATAACAATATTTTGATGAACTGTTCCATAAAGGTTTTACCATTGGTTGTCTCATCACAATAGAAAAACAAAAAACATTCTGCGTCGAAATAATGTGTTGAAAGACATATTCTCTTAATATGCAAATTAGCAGATATTTAAGGAAATTTTGCCTCTTGCTTTCTATAGTTAAATAAATAAAACGTGTAATACATGAATAAACAAATATTTTATGTATGAATACTTTCATTTGGTAAAGTCTGATAAGAGTAAATGGAAAAAAACACTATTTGAGGGTGGTGCCTGGACTTAAATCAAATCAATCACTAGTCCGTTCACAAGTCATGGTGTGGAATGGTACAGTGGTCTAGGCCACTGCCTCCAGTGCACATATACTGCAGCAGCATGGGGTCATGCCCGACCCACTGCACTTTCCACCCAAAGAAGCATTAAAAAACAAATATATCTTAAAAAAATAAAAAAGCTAATTCTGGAAACTATAACAATTGAATGTTTAGCTACATTTAGCTCCTGTCGTAACTAAATTTTAGTAATTTCTCCTGAATTCTTTCTTTAATGCAGATGATGTCACTAAGGATTATAACAAGATAATGAAGTTGATGGAATACCCTATTACAGTGCCATTCACTTCTATATTGGATCCGCAGTCAACAACTACTATATTTCAGTCTATGTCGGGGAATGGAAAGAAGCATGTGCAGGTACGTTGGTGGAGAGTTAATTAACCTTCAAATCTCAATCATAGGAATATAGGCTAAGAAAATTTCATCCTATGTAGCGGGATTGCCTTGTCATGCTATTTCTCATACAGTGGTCAACAATGGCTACTCCTTAACATAACTGTCATGACAAACCACCATACATACATTGCCTGGCAAAGGTTTTCAAACCCCTAAACCAATTCTCTTATATTACTAGATTACAAATGGAGCACTGAAATTCTGTTCAATTACATTTTGCTATTGCAGCACTGAAAATCAATTATTGTATCTTAAAATTGGTTTTGTTTTGGGAAATATTAGTAAAAAAAAAAAACCTGAAATGTTATGATTGTATAACTAAATCCAACTTAATAGAGGATATGGACTGTGTCTGAAAGAAAATGTAAACCAAAGAGAAGTCTACAGAAGTAGACTACAAAAGTAAAACATATGCAGTGAGGGAAAAAATTATTTGATCACCTGCTGAGTTTGTATGTTTTCCCTCTGACAAGGAATTTATCAGTCTATAATTTTAATGATATGTTTATTTGAACAGTGAGAGACAGAATAACAACAAAAAAATCCAGAAAAACGCATGTCAAAAATGTTTAAATGATTTGCATTTTAATGAGTGAAATAAGTATTTGATCCCCTCTCAGTCAGAAAGATTTCTGGCTCCCAGGTGTCTTTTATACAGGTAACGAGCTGAGATTAAGAGCACACTCTTAAAGACACCTGTCCACAGAAGTAATCAATCAATCAAATTCCAAACTCTCCACCATGGCCAAGACCAAAGAGCTGTCCAAGGATGTCAGGGACAAGATTGTAGACCTACACAAGGCCTACAAGACCATCGCCAAGCAGCATGGTGAGAAGGTGACAACAGTTGGCGCGATTATTCGCAACTGGAAGAAACACAAAAGAACTGTCAATTTCGGTCTGGGGCTCCATGCAAGAACGGTGAGGAATGAGCCCAGAACTACACGGGAGGATCTTGTCAAAGATCTCAAGGCAGCTGGGACCATAGTCACCAAGAAAACAATTGGTAAGACACTACACCGTGAAGGACTAAAATCCTGCAGCGCCCGCAAGGTCCCCCTGCTTAAGAAAGTACATGTACAGGCCCGTCTGAAGTTTGCCAATGAACACCTGAATTATTCAGAGGAGAACTGGCTGAAAGTCTTGAGACCAAAATTGAGCTCTTTGGCATCAACTCAACACGCCGTGTTTGGAGGAGGAGGAATGCTGCCTATGACCCCAAGAACACCATCCCCACCGTCAAACATTATGCTTTGGGGGTGTTTTTCTGCTAAGGGGACAGGACAACTTCACTGCATCAAAGGGACGATGGACGGGGGCATATACCGTCAAATCTTGGATGAGAACCTCCTTCCCTCAGCCAGGGCATTGAAAATGGGTCGTGGATGGGTATTCCAGCATGACAATGACCCAAAACACACAGCCAAGGCAACAAAGGAGTAGCTCAAGAAGAAGAACATTAAGGTCCTGGTGTGGCCTAGCCAGTCTCCAGACCTTAATCCCATGGAAAATCTGTGGAGGGAGTTGAAGGGTCGAGTTGCCAAACGTCAGCCTCGGAACCTTAATGACTTGGAGAAGATCTGCAAAGAGGTGTGGGACAAAATCTCTCCTGAGATGTGTGCAAACCTGGTGGCCAACTACAAGAAATGTGTGACCTCTGTGATTGCCACCAAGTACTAAGTCATGTTTTGCAGAGGGGTCGAATACTTATTTCACTAATTAAAATGCAATTTATAACATTTTTGACATTTCTGGATTTTTTTGTTGTTATACTGTCTCTCACTTTTCAAATAAACCTACCATAAAAATTATTGATTGATAATTTCTTTGTCAGTGGGCAAACATACCAAATCATCAGGCGATCAAATAATTTATTTCCCTCACTATATATATATATACGCCGCACACTGCATCAAATTGGTCTGCATGGCTGTTGTCCCAGAAGGATGCCTCTTCTAAAGATGATGCACAAGAAAGCCCGCAAACAGTTTGCTGAAGACAAGTAGACTAAGGGCATGGATTACTGGAAACCTGTCCTGTGGTCTGATGAGACCAATATAAACTTATTTGGTTCAGATGGTGTCAAGCGTGTGTGGCGGCAACCAGGTGAGGAGTACAAAGACAAGTGTGTCTTGCCTACAGTCAAGCATGGTGGTGGGAGTGTCATGGTCTGGGGCTACCTGAGTGCTGCCGGCACTTGGGAGCTACAGTTCATTGAGGGAACCATCAATGCCAACATGTACTGTGACATACTGAAGCAGAGCATGATCCCCCCCTTCGGAGACTGGGCCACAGGGCAGTATTCCAACATGATAACGACCCCAACCACACCTCCAAGGCGACCACTGCCTTGCTAAAAGTGATGGATTGGCCAAGCATGTCTCCAGACCTAGACCCTATTAAGCATCTGTTGGGCAACCTCAAACAGAAGTTGGAGGAGCACAAGGTCTCTAACATCCACCAGCTCTGTGATGCCGTCATGGAGGAGTGGAAGAGGACTCCAGTGGCAACGTGTGAAGCTCTGGTGAACTCCATGCCCAAGAGGGTCACGGCAGTGCTGGAAAATGATGCTGACCACACAAAATATTGACACTTCGAGCACAATTTGGACATTTTCACTTAGGGGTGAACTCACTTTTGTTGCCACTGGTTTAGACATTATTGGCTGTGTGTTGTGTTATTTTGAGGGGACAGCAAATGTACACTGTTATACAAGCTGTACACTCACTACTTTACATTGTAGCAAAGCGTCATTTCTTCAGTGTTGTCACATGAAAAGATATGATCAAATATTTACAGAAATGTGAGGGGTGTACAAAATTTTGTGAGATACTGTATATACACACATACATACAGCTCCGGAAAAAATTAAGAGACATCTGCACCTTTTTCTTTCCTTTCCAAAAAAGTCGAAAAGAAAGGTTTTGAGTGAGGAACAGAAAGGTTAAAATTAAGAGACCACTGCAAATTGGATGCTTCTGTTCCTCACTCAAAACTTTCATTTTCAACTCTTTTGGAAAGGAAAGAAAAAGGAGCAGTGGTCTCCATGGTGTGATTGTTTCAAGGAACACAATTCGACGATACTTGAACAAAAATGAGCTGCATGGTCGAGATGCCAGAAAGAAGCCTTTACTGTGCCAATGCCACTAAAAAGCCTGGTTACAATATGCCCGACAACAACTTCACACGCCTCTCAGCTTCTGGCACACTGTGATGTGCAGTGATGAAACGAAAATAGAGCTTTACGGTCACACCCATAAGTGCTATGTTTGGAGAGGGGTCAACAAGGCCTATAGTGAAAAGAATACCATCCCCACTGTGAAGCATGGTGATGGCTCATTGATGTTTTGGGCACGGGGAATCTAGTGAAAATTGATGGCAATATGAATGCAGCATGTTATCAGAAAATACCGGCAGACAATTTGCATTCTTCTGCACAAAAGCTGCGCATGGGATGCTGGTTGACATTCCAGCACAACAATGACCCTAAGCACAAGGCCATGTTGACCCTCCAGTGGTTACAGCAGAAAAAGGGGAAGGTTCTGGAGTGGCCATCACAGTTTCCTGACCTTAATATCATCAAGCCACTCTGGGGAGATCTCAAACGTGCGGTTCATGCAAGATGACCAAAGACTTTGCATAGACCTGGCATTTTGCCAAGATGAATGGGCAGCTATACCACCTGCAAGAATCCGGGGCTATCATTGATGCTAAAGGGGGCAAAACACAGTGCTAAGTACTAAGGGAATGCAGACTTTTGGGTCAGCTCATTTTTTTCTTTGTTGCCATGTTTTGTTTTATGATTGTGTCATTCTGTTATGACCTACATTTGAATGTGAAAGAATTTGAAAGAATGTTTTATTTCACATTTTTATTTAAAAATGTGTTTTGCCTGCTGACTCACGTTTTCTCTACAAATGGTAGATATATTACCATTTCTCCAAGGGTATGGAAACTTTTGAGCACAACTGTATTTATTTGACAACCAAGCACTACAGTGCCCTTTATACTTTTATGTATTGTGACAAAATTGCTATTTTTTCTGTACACCTAATGCATGTGTAAAAATGATTATAAGATGTATATGTGACAAAAGTATGGACTGTCAGGATTTATTTCAACTCTTGTGTTTTTCCAACTCAGAATTACAGCACCATCACGGTTCCATCCACTCTTTTTATATAAGCATAAGTATTAGGATATTTGGCTCACAGCTGTTTGTAATTAATGAGGTGTTTGCTGTTGCATTCATTGTTTGAAATATAAGAGTTATAAATCTGTAGTTTCATCCTTTGCTTTTGCCTTTGGAGTCTGCGTTTGGATGCTTTCTCTGAAAGGAAAGCAAGCAGAATGGACGAATTAAAGGCTACACTGAAAGATGCAAACCTCAGATCAGCACCTAATACTGAAAGTCAAGATTAGAATTCAGCTTACATGATGTCATTTTTGACAGCAGCAGCAGAATATATACATAAATTTACACAAACATCTTGGCTGCCAAAATCCTAAAAAATGCCACCAGACTCATTGGGCAGCGCTTTACAATGCAACAGGACAATAACCCAAAACACACTGTGAATGTAACCAAGTAGTTCTTGGAGTTCAGGGGTTCAGGGGCCAAAAGTAAATCTTCTGATTTAAATGTGATCGAACAAGCATTTTACTTGCTGAAGAGGAGACTGAAGTCAGAAACTCCCCAGAAACAGCTCCAAATGGCTGCAGTAAAAGCTTGGCAAAGCATCTCAAAGGATGATACCATGAGTTTGGTGATGTCAATTGGTCAAAGATGCACTGATGTTAGTTATTGCATGCAAGGGAATTGCCACTAAATACCAGCTTTTATACTTCTTACATTTGCTTTAATTTGAATTGTCTCAATACTTACGCTTGCATGAAATGGGGGTTGGAACTCTAAAAGTGTTGTTATTTTTATTTGCTAATTGGTTAAACGTGTTGAAACTGCCAGGAATAAAATGTAACAATGTGTGCTTTTGCCTGATATTCTTTTAAACATATTTTCATGTGCCTTGAGTATGCACAAAAATAACTATTTTATCTTTACTCTTCCAGTACTGTTCCCATGTAGAGCTGTAACTGTTAGGTTCTGTTTGGTTCCTTTTCGTTTTGTGCTTCTGTTTTTGTATGTAGCCTGTTTTGTTTGGTTTTTGTCTTTTGTTTCTGAACATGCCCTGTCACTTTTGTTCCGATTGTTTTCACCTATTTGTTGTTTAGTTCTCGTTAGCTCCCTATATAGTTGGCCCTCATCTGTTAGCCCTTTGTCAGTCATTGTATTTTATGCTTGGTTTATGTCCATCCCTGCCACCAGTCTGTGTTTTTGCCCTCCTGCCTGTTTTTCTATCGTTTTCTTGTTTTGAATTTACCTGCCTCTGTTCTACGATTAAATCCTTTATTTGTCCTTCAAGTCTGTGCTTGGGTCCTGCTTTAACGATATTGTGACAGTAACTGAAATCCAAAGCTATTTCTATTGGAACATTCTATAGGATTTGCTAAATTGTTTTTTGTAGGGCCCTCTCATAGGTCTAAATGATGCTCCAATAACCTATTGGCTACTGTTTAAAACTATAATATAACCTCTCACAAGACCAGACAAACTTAACTGTTCATTAACATAGAGGTGTTTAGCTCTCTTTACCAGGGATACATTTTGAGCACGATGACTGGGTCTCAATTTGGTAATCTTGTCTTTCCCTACTCCATTGCTCTGCGGCTTTTTGCTTTTTCTCATGGGACTGTGACAGGCTATCCTCATGGTGACCTGAAGTTGTGAATGCATTTTCTTTTAACCATTCATAAGAAACAACCATATCACAACTGTTATTCTTTCTATCTCCCATGCCATGCCCTCATTGATTGCTAAACAACGGTGAAGAACACAACACCCATTGATCCTGACCCCCTGAATATGCAACCTATGCTCTTCAACAGTGAGAGTAATGATCTGAGAGGGTCGGAGAGTCTAGTTCCAACAGGTCAGTAAAATAACTTATTTTTATTAACCTTGTCCCCATATATTTCAACTGTATTCAGATTTCATTATTTAAAAAAAACACTTAATTAGGTTTTCTTCTTATATTTTCAATAAGAACATAAATCGGTGCAATTACGATCGCTATCAACATATTCCCAGTGCTATTGGTCCTTAGTGACTTGCTATAACATTGCTCCTTAATGTTTTGCTATTATGTTGGTCCAAAACGTAATCGATTGAACTTAGTATTAAGGTTAGGCATGACGGTACTGGCGTTAGTGTTAAGAGAAAGGTTAGGGTTAGGTTACAAAACAGAAAATGCCTGTCTAAACAATACAATTCCCCAACAAAAATGTCTCGCCTCTTGCTGCAACCGAACTCGCATACCACTTATAAATATCCTTGTTTTCAAAAGAAAAGCAAATTTTTTTGTCCAACAAAATAACATCATATTGTTTAGAAATACAGTGTAGACATTGTTAATGTTGTAAATGACTACTGTTGCTGGAAACAGCTGATTTTCAATGGAATATCTACATAGACATACAGAGACCCCTTATCAGCAACCATCAGTCCTGTGTTCCAACGGCACAAAATTGTTTGCTAATCCAAGTTTATAATTTTAAAAGGCTAATTGATCATTAGAAAACCCTTTTGCAGTAACATTAGCACTGCTTAAAACTGTTGTGCTGATTAAAGAAGCAATTGAACGGGCCTTCTTTATACTAGTTCAATATCTTCAGCATCAGCATTTGTGGGTTCGATTACAGGCTCAAGAACTTTCTTCTGAAAATTGTCACTCAATGTCTAGAAGGATAGCATCCCGTAGTCGCCTCTTCACTGTTGAGACTGGTCTTTTGCAGACTGTACTAATTAACTAAGCTGCCAGTTGAGGACCTGTGAGGCGTCTGTTTCTCAAACTAGACACTAATGTATTTGTTCTCTTGCTCAGGGATGCATCCACACCTCTTTCTATTCTGGTTAGAGACAGTTTGCTCTGTTCTGTGAAGGGAATAGTACACAATGTCGTATGAGATCTTCAGTATCTTGGCAATTTCTCGCATGGAATAGCCTTAATGTCTCAGAACAAGAATACAGTGACGAGTTTCAGAACAACAGTAGTCATTTACAACATTAACAATGTCTACACTGTATTTCTGATTAATATGATGATATTTTAATGGACAAAAAATTTGCGAACGGTAGTGTATATTGAAACTGTGCATTCTTATAATGTGTATTCTTTTGTATTTTAATGTAACTTACACGTATATGAACATTTCTAATCACAATCTTCTACCTGTGGCAGAATCTGCTTCATGCTTGTGAATTTAGTGGCTTGGATTGGTCCTCAACTCCTTGTCAAAAGATGGGCCCTCTTCTAGAACTACTTGTGAGAATGCAACAGTCACTCCTTGGATGTGACTCTAGACACAAAGTAGACAGCCCCTTAAGCTCTGCACTCTTAGCCCTTGATTGATATATTAGACAGTCACATCTGAGTGTACTCGCAAGTGCACTAGCCCAAGCAAGAGAGTGGTATAATCAGAGTTAGCTCTCTCGCTATGGAGTTCACTAACTAGCTGCACACCACAGTCAGATTAATGAGATAAATGAAGTCTTGTTTATTAAATGTTTATTAAATGTGACACTGTGGCCACCGGTGTGAACATTTTCATTGAATCAGCATCATGTTACCTGCAATTAAGTGAAGTTGTTCAGTCATCTCCTGAAGCTAAATCAAGGGACGAGGGAGAACCTTTTGTTAATTGGACCAACACTTAAGAAGGCAAATACAAACTGTATCTGGATTTCATGGGACTTCCCCAGAAGGACAGTGTTTAGGGCAAGTGCTTAAGAAATATCTACTTTGTGTTTAGGGTCCAGCCACTATCGTCTTTATCCCCACTGGATCAATGGTAGGTACTTATAAAGTTAAATGTGCACTCCAGTCACATGATCACCATATTGAAATTGCCAAGCTCTCTCCAAAAACAAATAATCTTAAAAGGTGATCTCACCTGAAGGGTGATCTTAAAGTGATGTAACCTTAAAGTGATGTCAGTACGCGCTGACTGTTCCAGATTTTGATTATGACACCACAATACATTTCATCCACAGCTCCCCAAAAAACCCATAAATATAGATGACATTATGAATTCTGATTCTTGCATATTTGGTAATGGCCAAACACAATCAGTGAAAATTTGTTTTTTGAAGGTTACATTGTGCTACTTTACCCAATTACTGTCTATGTGCAGCCATATTTATTTACATTGCACTGAATTCTGTGAGTCGTAAGGTATATCAGACTGAATATCTTAAAAAGGCAATCAACAAATCTGTCTGAAAGACGAGCAAATGTATATGACCATTCGATCTCAGAGTGACTCATCTTATCACCTTTATCTTTGGTTGATTCGGATAAACAAACATAATAGCACCCACAAGCGTGAGCTACCTTCCTGTTCAGGTGTGCAAAAGCTCGTTTGGGAAGGGGGGTACACTACTGTGTCTGTTTTTATTGGCTAGAATTGAATACCACTTTTTGTCTTCTAAACCAATGATTAGTTTGCAAGGTCAGACTTTTCAGCTGCAAAGATATGAGTGATGTCATGATTGGAGTGCACCTTTAAGGATTCTTGTGAAATCATTTATCTTTTATGTGTAATAATGTGTTGGCCTGGAGGATTCCAGTCTCTTTGTGCTTACATTCCACTGCACCTCTATTAACATTCCACAACTTGCCAATCAATCTGACAAGGAGTGACAGAGAGTGAAATGTGAGAACAACCCCACAGGATTCCTGCCAGCTAGTGCGTAATGGATTAATGGAGTTTCTAATCATATCTTTTTAAAATCTATTTTGCCCTCGTTGTTAGATTTTTTTTCTTGTTATAGAGAGACACATTTTAAAAATGTTCTCAATTAATCATAAATTGATTTTGTGATTATAATGTACAATTTACGTTGTAATGTTTTTACTTAGAACACAATTTAGTTTCTACAAATGTGGTGAAATAGTGTGAGAGGGGTCATGTTATAAATAGGATGTTACATTTGTGATGGTCCAATTATTGTTGAGTACTAAAGGTTCTATTTGTTTTCCTTAAATATTCCCTTACTTTGTGGATAAGTGTAATGAATATATTTTATTACTTTTTGAATGTTGTCATTTTTTGTCTCTTCTGTTTGCATAATTGGTCTGTATTTTAGAGGCCTTTATTATGCCAATAATTACCACATTAATCTGCTGATGAATTATTTCATGTATTAATTTAGGTATTGTAATCATTTTTTTCATCTTTTCTTTTTAGTAAACTAATGACGTGATTTATGCAGAATATTTTAAAGATTTTGTGGACTGTCCTACTTAGTCATTTTCTACTAGTATCATACTATGGTATATGTCACGGATAGGGACACTGGAAAATCATGTTCTCTTATACAGTAGGTTTATTTCTAAATGAATAATGTGGGCGATTTCCTTCAGAAGAAAACAACATTGGTTAGGGGAGCAGTTTTAATGTTCAGCGTATTTGAAATGTACAGTTAGGTCCGTAAATATTTGGACTCTGACACAATTTAAATAATTTTGGCTCTGTATGCCACCGCAATGGATGTGAAATGAAACAACCAAGATGCAATTGAAGTGCAGACTTTCAGCTTTAAATCAAGGGGTTGAACAAAAATATCATATGAAGCGTTTAGGAATTGCAACCATTATCATACACAGTCCCCTTACTTGAGGGGCTCAAATGTAATTAACATAATCTTAAATAAAATTTTCATTTTTAATACTTTGTCAAGAATCCTTTGTAGGCAATGTCTGCTTGATGTCTGGAACACATGGACATCACCAAATGCTGGTTTTCCTCCTGTGTGATGCTTTTCCAGGCCTTTATTGCAGCTGTCTTCATTTGTTGTTTGTTTGTGGGTCTTTCTGCCTTATGTTTTGTCTTCAAAAAGTGAAATGCATGCTCGATCAGGTTGAGATCAGGTGAATGACTCGGCCATCGCAGGATATTCCACTTCTTTCCGTTAAAAAACTCCTGGGTTTCATTCCCGGAATGTTTTGGGTCATTATCTATCTGTAAATTGGTCCAATCAACTTCAATGAATTTGGCTGAATCTGCAGAAGGAAAATGGGGAAGGAAAACTAACCCTACCCCCTGGCACAATAAAATAGCAGTGTAATACCTTGGGGCTGAGACAGGGGTTCCAACAACACTGTAGCCCTATCCGAGGGTAACCTCGTTATAACCAGTTAAAACTGCTAAAAAGATACCTTATTTTAAAGTGACACACTAATAACAATATACAAATGAGATATAACCAGTTATAACTGCTGAAAGGATACCTTATTTTAAAGTGAATGTTACATTCCATGTTGTTTTTTCTATGTTGTGTTGTGTGGTGTGGGTGCGTGACTGGTGAGAGTTTGTTCGTAGGTGCCGGCAGTTGTGGTGATAAGGTGGGCGTGGCAACCAGACCTCTGAAGCGGCCGCACCTGCTTCAGAGGTCTTTGCTGTGCACCCTATACAGTGATTTGCTGTGATTTGCTGTGCACCCTATATAACGAATACATTTGCTGTTTGCTCGAGAGAACCAGCGCCATTTTATCTTACCCGTTGTTTACTGCCATACACTGTCCTCCATGCTACTCGTCTGTTGTCACCTGTACGCTACTCGTTTGTTACCTTCTGTATGCTCCTCGTTTATGTCTACCCCTTAGGAGAAGGGTCAGGTTAGACACCCTGGGGTTTACAGAGTACAAGCAACAAGAGAGCTAAAATTTCTCTCTCCCTCCTCTCTCGAGCAGTGACACACCAATAACCATTTACAAATGTCTTAAAACCAGTTATAACTGCTGAAAGGATACCTTATGTTAAAAGCAGCTGGCTACCTCGCCCCTTACCACAGCAAACATTGACGTTAACAATGACGTTAGTAATGATGAACGGCTAAACTGTTGATTTCTATGAGTATGTGAAAATCTTATTCCTTATCACTAACAGTGTTTGTCACCCCCAAAGTTTTTAATGATTGCTGAACTTATGCTACCATCAAAAATCCAATCAGATAATATAACTGTATTGTCTACTGTTTCTTAAATGTACAATACAACATTTGTAGTTAAAGCAAACAAATGAAAATTAGACATCAATAGGAATCATTTAAATATCATTTAAATATGATGTTTACCTAAACAATTACATGACCTATGTATATCTAATTAGGAAGCCTTTGGACGCCTGCTAAAAAATACATTGAATTCATGGCCGTCTGCACAGCTAAACGCTATCTAATTTCCTTTCTATGTTCCAGTGGTGTAGTGCAGGGTATACGCTGGTACACCATGGCTTCCGCCTGTAGTTGCATGGTTACTGTGATGTTAATATGGATCATGGCGCATAAACAAATGGGAACTGTGAACAAATATTTTCTGTTGAACCAAAGCAAACAGTAACCATGCAACTATAGGCGGAAGCAATGGTGCAGCGTTGCTTGGAAAAGTGGGTACTTGGCGTATACCCTGCACTACACCACTGCTATTTTCCTGTTACGCTTCAAATTAAACACACATTTTATCATGAATTAATGGTTTGATGGTTGATTCCGGTCCCAACCCGTGAATAAGGGGAGAACTAGTTTTTCACATAATGTTTTTCTCAATAATTGCTTTCATGAATTAAAACTCGTAATAATGCCACTTTAAAAAGGTATCCTATTTAATATGCCACTTTTTAAAAAGGTATCCTTTCAGCAGTTATCACTGGTTATAACTCATTTGTAAATGGTTATTGGTGTGTCACTTTAAAATAAGGTATCTTTTGAGAAGATATACATTTTTTAAACTCATTTTAAAAATGATTATTGGTGTGTCACTTGAAAATAAGTTATCCTTTCATGAGTTATAAGTGTTTATAAGTCATATACAGATGGTCATCAAGGTTTCAATAAATAAATAAAAAAAGAAGAAAAATTAACACCAAATGAAAGGATCAAAAACCAAAGGTATGTAAATTTACCAGTCACATTAGTGCGCACAATATATATATATATATATATGGATTATTGAATAAAAGTGTTGAGATGTGAACAATATAGTGAATGGTAACATAATTAGATTACATAATATCTGTAGTAAATTTGGGCAAAGACATGTAATTTAGACATGACCATTGTTCATTAGAAAGCATCAACATGTCCAACCCAAAAAGTGTGATAATAACAGAATAGAACTGCATTGTCCAGCTGCAAGCATTCAGAAACTGGTATATAAGGGTTCATCATAGAAGCAGTTGTAAATGCTTTATAAATGCTTCATCTTCATCTGCTTATCCGGTATCGGGTCGCGGGGGCAGCAGCTCCAGCAGGGGACCCCAAACTTCCCTTTTGCCAGCTCTGACTGGGGGATCCCGAGGCGTTCCCAGGCCAGAGTCGAAATAGTATCTCTCCACCTAGTCCTGGGCCTACCCCGAGGTCTCCTCCCAGCTGGACGTGCCTGGAACACCTCCCTAGGGAGACGTCCTGGGGGCAACCTTACCAGATGCCCGAACCACCTCAACTGGTTCCTTTCGATGCAAAGGAGCAGTGGCTCTACTCCGAGTTCCTCACGGATGACTGAGCTTCTCACCCTATCTCTACGGGAGACGCCAGCCACCCTTCTGAGAAAACCCATTTCAGCCGCTTGTACTCACGTTCTAGTTCTTTCGGTCATGACCCAGCCTTCATGACCATAGGTGAGGGTTGGAACGAAAATTTACCAGTATATCGAGAGCTTTGCCATCCGGCTCAGCTCTCTTTTTGTCACAACGGTGCAGTAAAGCGAATGCAATACCGCTCCCACTGCTACGATTCTCTGGCCAATCTCCCTCTCCATTGTCCCCTCAATCGCAAACAAGACCCCGAGATACTTGAACTCCTTTACTTGGGGTAACGCCAACTTCCCTACTCGGAGGAAGCACTCCAACGGTTTCCTGCTGAGAACCATGCCCTCAGATTTAGAGGTGCTATTCCTCATCCCAACCACTTCGCACTCAGCTGCAAACCGGACCAGTGAGTGCTGAAGGTCACAGACCGATGATGCCATCAGGACCACATCATCCGCAAAAAGCAGCGATGAGATCCCCAGCCCACCGAACTGCAACCCCTCCCAACCCCGACTACACCTCGATATCCTGCCCATGAAAGTTACAAATAGGATTGGTGACAAAGCGCAGCCCTTGCGGAGGCCAACCCCCACCTGGAACAAGTCCAACTTACTACCGAGAACCCGAACACAGCTCTCACTTTGGACGTACAGGGATTGGATAGCCCTCAGAAGGGACCTCCTCACCCCATACTCCCGCAGCACCTCCCACAGTACCTCCCGGGGGACCTGGTCATACGCCTTCTCCAAATCCACAAAACACATGTAGACTGGATGGGCATATTACCAGGCCCCCTCCAGGATCCTTGCAAGAGTAAAGAGCTGGTCGGTTGTTCCGCGACCAGGACAGAATCCGCATTGTTCCTCTTCAATCTGAGGTTCAACTATCTGCCGAACCCTCCTTTCCAGTACCTTTGAGAAGACTTTCCCCGGGAGGCTGAGATGTGTGATACCCCTGTAATTGGCACACACCCTCTGGTCCCCCTTTTTGAACAGGGGAACCACCACCCTGGTCCGCCACTCCTTTGGCACTGTCCCCGACTCCCACGCAATCTCCCACGTGTCATCCAAGACATCCCCTCCACACCCAAAGCTTTCAACATTTCTGGACGGATCTCGTCAATCCCCGGAGCTTTGCCACTGTGGAGTTGTTTGACTACCTCAGTGACTTCTGCCAAGGAGATTGACGATGCTTCCCCATCAGCCTCCAGCTCTGCCTTCACTATAAAGTGCGTGTTAGTGGGATTTAGGAGTTCCTCAAAGTGTTCCTTCCATCACCCAAATACCTCCTCAGTTGAGGTCAACAGTGTCCCATCCTTACTGTACACAGCTTGGATGGTTCCCCATTTTCCCCTCCTGAGGTGGCGGATGGTTTTCCAGAAGCACCTTGGTGCCGACTGAAAGTCCTTCTCCATGGCTTCCCCGAACTCCTCCCACACCCGCTGTTTTGCTTCTTTCACAGCAGAGGTTGCAGCCCTTCGGATCCATCGGTACACTGCAACCGTCTCCAGAGTCCTCCGGGATAACACATCCTGGAAGGCAGTCCTTCTTCAGTCGGACAGCTTCCCTGACCACCAGTGTCCACCAGGGTGTTCGAGGGTTACCACCCCTTGATGCACCTAAGACCGTTAGACCACAGCTCCTCGCCGCAGCTTCGGCAATGGAGGCTTTGAACAGCGACCACTCAGGTTCAATGCCCCCAACCTCCACAGGGATGCCAGAAAAGCTCCGCCGGAGGTGTGAGTTGAAGATCTTTCAGACGGGAACATCCTCCAGACGTTCCCAGTTCACCCGCACTACCCGTTTGGGCTGTCCCGGTCTGTCCAGAGTCTTCCCAAGAGGCTTTGTAGCATCAAGGTCCTGTGATCAGGGAGCTATTGAATTTACATCCGATTTTGTCATATATGTGTATTTAAAAAATCAGGATGAATTTTTGGGGAAAACAAATGGGTGTGCAACATGCTGCTCTATGTAGGGAATAATCTAGCATCAAAATGATGTGTCTCAGTCTCATGCTGAGAAAGCTATTGAAATTTTGAAATTTCAAATGCTTCTCAAAAAATGTGTAGGTGCTTAACTAGGAAACCAAAGGCTGTGCAATGTGTGAGCCTTCCCTCCTAAGATTATAAGACTGATTTGAAATATCTAGGTCAAGTGGTGAGGTAGCCATTGAATTTACAAGCGATTTCGTCATATATGTGTATTTAAAAAAAAATTGGATCCCAAATGTTGGGAAAACTAAAGGCTGTGCAATGAGTGAGCCATCCCTCTGAAGATTAAAACAGTGCTTTGAAGCATCTAGGTCATGTGATCAGGAAGCTATTGAAATTCTAAACTGCATATTGTTTTAATGTGTTCATAGACAATCTATTCATATCTATATTATCCATAAAAAAAGTTTAGCAATCTATGAAGAGCAGCCCATTTCCATTTCTTCTTGAACAGTTTAACATTGGTTTGAGGTTTATAGGTGATGTAGTCAAAGAGTTGTTGAGATTTGAAAATGTTGACCATGCACTTTGTTGACGCTCCATTGTGAAGTGCTTTGGTTGTGTGCAGACTGACTGTAATGTCGTCAAAAATGTCTCCCGCAGTTTGAAAACCACGATCAGAATGGAGGAAATGAGGCCTGTGTGGTGTTGTCCAATTTTTTTCTTTCATAACGAGACTAACCTGGGGTTTGTAGCTTAAAATGTTCACAAGCTATTTAGCTTTAAATGTCTGAATATCTGTCAAATATCGAATGTAAAACTACCTTTACCACGTTGCCTAACCGTGGAAGGGAGCCTGAACGGAGGTACAGTACGAATATAATTGTCTCCTGAATCTCAAATAATAAAAACAATTTTCAACTCGGTAAGATTTAATGAACGTATGAAACCAGTAACAGAGTTTTGCTCTGCTCTGAGTTACCCAAAAGTACCCCCACATGTTTATTTTTCTTGTAGGCCTATGGTGTCATGAGTGTTCTCATGTTCCCCCTTTTGATAGGCCAAGGAACCACTGTAAACTAAATTACAAGCATAGATCACAGTGAAAAACCTGAAGATAATGAGAGCGTGAAAACTTACCCCACAGACTATTTTGGATATGTTGGGTAAAAGTGAAGCAATACATGCTATTTATTAAATTGTCTCAAATCCTACATCGCAAGTGTTTTGGTTATGGTTCTTATTGCAATACTTTTAACATATGGAGTAATTTAAAATACACGTTTGAATACAGTATATAATATAAACTCAGCAAAAAAAGAAACTTCCCTTTTTCAGGACCCTGTCTTTCAAATATAAGTTGTAAAAATCCAAATAACCTTACAGATCTTCATTGTAAAGGGTTTAAACACTTTTTCCTGTGCTTGTTTAATGAACCATAAACAATTAAGGAACATGCACCTGTGAACAATGCTCGTTAAGACACGAACCGTTTACAGGTGGTAGTCAATTAAGGTCACAGTTATGAAAACTTAGGACACTAAAGAGACCTCCCTACTGACTCTGAAAAACAGGAAAAGAAATAGGCCCAAGGTCCCTGCTTATCTGCGTGAACGTGTCTCTGCCTGCTGCAAGGAGGCATGAGGACTGCAGATGTGGCCAGGGCAATAAATTGCAATGTCTGTACTGTGAGACACCTAAGACAGTGCTACGGGGAGACAGGGCAGACAGGTGATCGTCGTCACGTTGTCAGACCACGTGTAACAACACCTGCACAGGATCGGTACATCTGAATATCACACCTGTGGGACAGGTACAGGATGGCAACAACAACTGCCCGAGTTACACCAGGAACACGGAATCCCTCCATCAGTGCTCAGACTGTACTGAGTGAGGCTGGACTGAGGGCTTGTAGGCCTGTTGTATGGCAGGTCCTCACCAGACATCACCGACAACAACGTCGCCTATGGGCACAAACCCACCGTCACTGGACCAGGCAGGACTGGCAAAAAGTGCTCTTCCCTCACGAGTCGTGGTTTTGTCCCACCAGGGGTGATGGTCAAAGGAATGAGCGTTACACCGAGGTCTGTGCTCTGGAGCAGGATCGATTTGGAGGTGGAGGATCCGTCATGGTCTGGGCAGTGTGTTACAGCATCATCGGACCTGGAGGTGGAGGATCCGTCATGGTCTGGGCAGTGTGTTACAGCATCATCGGACCTGGAGGTGGAGGATCCGTCATGGTCTGGGCAGTGTGTTACAGCATCATCGGACCTGGAGGTGGAGGGCCCATCATGGCCTGGGGCGGTGTGTCACAGCATCATCGGACTAAGCTTGTGTCATTGCAGGCAATCTCCAGGAAGACAATGCCACCAGCCATACTGCTTGTTCTGTGCATGATTTTCTGCAGGACAGGAATGTCAGTGTTCTGCCATGGCCAGCGAAGAGCCCCGATCTCAGTCCCACTGAGCACGTCTGGGACCTGTTGGATTGGAGGGTGAGGGCTAGGGCCATTGTCTGGGAACTTTGCATGTGCCTTGATGGAAGAGTGGGGTAACATCTCACAGCAAGAACTGGCAAATCTGGTACAGTCCATGAGGAGGAGATGCACTGCAGTACTTAATGCAGCTAGTGGCCACATCAGATATTGACTGTTAATTTAGATTTTTGTTCAGGGACACATTATTCTATTTCTGTTAGTCACATGTATGTGGAACTTGTTCAATTCATGTCTCAGTTGTTGAATCTTGATAGGTTTATAGAAATATTTAGGCTAAACAAGTTTGCTGAAATTCAGCGCTGTTGAAAATGAGAGGACGTTTCGAGAATAGAACTTTGTCTGCCTTCAAATTACTTTTTTCCCCTTTTGAAAATCATATATTAAATGCAACTCATGTTCATCAACCAATTTTGTTTTATATTGTAGGTGAAATTTAAAATAAACACTAACATTCACAATACAGTTGTGCTCAAAAGTTTGCATACCCTTGAAAAATTGGTAATATATGTACCATTTGTAAAGAAAACATGAGTGAGCAGGCAAAACACAAGTTTTCTCATGGGATTCACATTCAACTGTAGGTGATAACAGAATGGCACAATTATAAAACAAAACATGGCAAAAAAGAAAAAAATGAACTGACCTCAAAAGTCTGCATAACTTTAGTTCTTAATACTGTGTATTGCTCCCTTTGGTCATCTTGCATGAACCGCAGGTTTGAGATCTCCCCAGAGTGGCTCGATGATAATAAGGTCAGGAGACTGTGATGGCCACTCCAGAACCATCACCTTTTTCTGGTGTAACCACTGGAGGGTCAAATTGGCCTTATGCTTATGGTCATTGTCATGCTGCAAAGTCCAAGAGCGTCCCATGCGCAGCTTTCATGAAGAAGAATGCAAATTGAAAGCCTGTATTTACTGATAACATGCTGCATTCATCTTGCCATCAATTTTCACAAAATTACCCGTGCTTTTAGAGCTCACACACTCCCAAAACATCAGTGAGCCACCACCATGCTTCACAGTGGGGATGGTATTCTGTTCACTATAGGCCTTGTTGACCCCTCTCCAAATGTAGCGCTTAGGGTTGTGACCATAAAGCTCTATTTTGGTCTCATCACTCCACGTTACAGTGGAGAAGCTGTGAGGCATGTCAAGGTGTTGTCGGACATATTGTAACCAGGCTTTTTTGTGGCATTGGCTGCGTAAAGGATTATTTCTGGCAACTTCACCATGCAGCTCATTTTTGTTCAAGTATCATCATATTGTGCTCCTTGAAACAGCCACACCGTCTTTTGCCAGAGCAGCCTGTATTTCTCCTGTGGGTTTTTCTTTGTATCCCGAAGAATT